>UELX01000292.1:0-92498 GCA_900480035.1 Eupelmus urozonus | reverse complement strand
CTAATTACACGAACGAAATAAACCCGTCATTAATAAAAATCCGAACACCCGCAGCCTCGTTTCATTGAAAGAAAACATCGCGCGGGCGCAAAAAAAAACAAGCCACGCTCGCGCTATCTCTCGCAGCTATACAAACAATATCTCGCGCCTCGATCGCGTCTGCTCCTCACGCTTGCGCGCGGCGGAAGTGTGTGATTGTTCCTCATTGTCAATCGGCGAGCGAAAATCTTAGCTCTGAACCAGCAGGCCGCTGCAGTCTCCGCGTCTCCTCCTTTTTCCACTCCTCCTCGTCTCTCAGGCATTGCTCATTGTAGCAGCGACTAAGCCGTTAAATAGATAAGCATCGTCTGCTAGGCGGCGCGCAGGGCATTTACTCCACTTTCCACGTTACAGAAAGCTACTTTGGGACGCGCCTCCCTGCTAATTGCCCGAGCATTATGCGTGTACGGCAAGTGTCTTCGTAAACGCCGGGGAGAGCGGGGCACGAAAAATTTATTATTCCCCTTCTTTTTTCCTGGCTCTGCAATCGCGGGGATACGGCTATCATTGCGGAGGGATAACCGCCGCGGTGGGATGGTAATTGCGGTGAGGTGGATACTGGGAATAACACTTTTACTAGGAGTGTTTATACTTGTACTTTTTTGTGTACATGGGAATCTGGGAATGCGTGAGTTTTGAAATTCAAATTTGGAGCGTTATGTTACGAGGTTGAGGATGGATTGTGTTGTATTACGGGAAAATTGTGTGGGTTGGACAAAAAATTGTGCGTTGCTCTGTAAAAGGGGTTAAGTTATTTATGGTTTAATTAATGGAGTATTTAAAACGTCTGCATTTTTATAGAATTTAATTATCAAATTTTGAATAATACGTGAATAGCTCCCATGATTTTCGAAATTAATATGTATTTCAAGGTTTGAAAATCCTGTACGAATTTAATTTTGTTAAAACAAAAATATAATAATTTTTTTCAAATTAATTTTTAATAATTTTAATAAACAATGTTCGAAATAAAAATTACTTTGATGGTTCAGATAGCTATTCATATTTTTGTTAAAATGAATGAATAAATTTTATTTATTACATACAAATCTCTGCGTGCAAAAAACATGCTTAATTAATTGCTAGATATTTTAGTATAAATAAAAATAATTTAATGATATTAGATATTTTCATGTATGCCCATAAAAGATTTATATAGTACACCGAACTATTTCATTTTAGTAATTCAAAATCAACCTTAATGGATTTTACAATAATTCTAGGTATCAACTGTATAAAATGTAACTTCAGCAAACAAATTTTTTTCACTTAAAACAAAAATCAAATACAACATATAATATCTAATTTTGCATTAGTGCTGTCAATATTTTTTAATATATCTACCAAACATTTTATTGGTTCTAACATTACGCAACGATCCAAACTCACCATAAACTTATCCCTCTATGCGCTAACACAGCGCGCCTAGGAAAACATGAAACTTTCCTCCCTCGCCTCCCAAAGAACTACTATAACAGCAAAAGAACACAAGAGCGTCAAAACGCTCCCAATAAAACAGCTCGACGATGAGAACTCCCTCATCGCACTCCCGCGCCTAGAGCCAACAGCATACTCGCAGCCAACATAAACAAGAGTACATCTTCTCTCGCTTCCTTTGTGTCTCGCTACGGTCGCGCAATATCCCTTATCTCGCGCTCAGCGTCCGAGAGCTCGACGCTCAGCGGCGGAAGAAGAGCAGCCCGCGCAAAAGTCAGAGAAGAGAGAGAGAGATTCGCTGCTGCCGAAAACAATGGACAGGGGCTAGCCTCGTTTACGTAATGCGCCGCCGCTGGCAAACAATGGCTCTCTCTCTCTCTCTCTCGCGAGCTCGCGCGAGTTTTTCCGTTCGCGCTTCGACGCCCGGGCAAAATTACGAGGCGCTCTCTTTCGAAAGCGACTCTTCTCGCCTTTCCAGCGCGGCAACAGAAGCGCGCGGCAGCGCAGCAACCCTAGAGCGCGAAAAGCAGCGGAGAGAGGAAGTAGCGCTGCACAAAGCCGAGAGTATTGTTACAAAGAGAGCTTGCGAGTGCGATGACTCTTGACTCTTTGCTAGTTGGAGGAGAGAGGTTGGTCATTCGATTATGAGACGGTTTTTCAAGCGAGCCGGGGCGTTTTTGCATAATTGCTGGGTATAAGGAGGGAGGCTCAAGGACAGAGGATTTCTTTATAATTATGCTTTTAATTGCTGGGGGGTGCTGACGAGGTGGGATTTTACAAAGGAGATTGGACGATTGTTGCTCGCGCATACGTGAAATGTAATTTTCTATTTTGTTTTTGAACGACGAAAATGCCTGAAAGCTACATTTTTCTTGCTTGCGGTATTTTATTATGCATTCAATTTGAGCAACTGCTTTAATTTTGCGTTTTATGTTGTTGAAAAAGAAATAAATAAAAACAAGTTTATGGGTTACATTAATGCGCAAACTTTTTTAAAACGAATTTGTTTTGAGGGAAAGTTTGAAATTGACTTATAACTTTAACGACACATAAAGTTTAAATGAACTTCAAGATAAAAATTCTGGCCTCAATATTCTTTCAACTAAATAGTTATAAGCGTGTAAACTTAAATATACCCACATGTCTTTTATAAAACAATAAACTTATTCTTGCACTAGATCTAATGCAAATTCGAATAAAAGCCGTATGAAACGCCCCTATAATTGAACTTAAACTACTTCCAGCATGAAACAAGCTCACTTATTATTTCCACCAGAATCATCTTCCAGATATTGCGCAACAATAAGGTGCCTTCGCAATCCGCACGCAAGAGAATCCAAAAAATCTCCCAAACCTCAAGAACCGAGACGAAGATTTCCCAATATCCCGAATATGAACAATGACCCCGCCGACAGACAAACCGAACTCCATTCTCTCCTTTCGATTTCCATCTCATCGCACGCACGGAAGAAAACAGCGCGCGAAAAAGGCACGAAAGCCAGCGCCGGTATATATATGCACATCGCGTCGGCAAGAGACAAAGCGTCTGATTAAAAAAAGAAAAAGGGAGATAAAAAAAAAGCCGAGCGAGGGAGGAAGCGTTGTGTCGCTCTCTCGAGCAATCGATGATGTAACGTCCGCGGGGAACTGCATTCTCGATTGGTTCTTTTTTTTCCACTCTCCACCGTCGCCGTCGCGTTTCCTCTCTGGCTTTTTTTCTACGAGCATCCGTGAGAAATGGCGAAATTTTTCTCGCCTGCCGCGCTACTGAAATAATGAGATTACCGCGCGCGAGAGAGATTAACTCTCTTAATTTTTCCGAAGTGAAATACGATTTCGAGGTGCGAGTGAAAATTGTTGCACCGCGAGTGTTATTTCACTTGATTGGATATTATATGGATGGACGCGTTGAGCTTTTTCCTCCGGGCGCTGGTCTGCTGTGTTCGAGAGAAATTGAAGCTTACCGAGGTAAAGTTGTGTAATTGAAATTAGAGGAGACTTACGTAGTATATCAAATTTTTATTATGCAAACGAGTCCGTTTTCTTTAACTATACCAGAAATCTTTTTCCTCGATCCTTATGATAAACGATCCCAGAATTAAAAGAGAAAACCACTATTAATAAATATAAAAGATTTGTCAATCGAATGTATTTAAAACCAAATATGCACTTCAAAATTGAATCCAAACGTCGACCTCTTAGCGTCGGGATCTACACCCTCTCTTTTTAAAATTTAATCTAAACATCAATTTTACGTTTTCCCGTAACACCTAATCTCATCAAGAAAATATATACATCGAATCCAAAAGCAATCGAGAAAATCTTGCGCGCCAGTAAACTTTACAGCCCTAATCCTAAGAACCTCCACTATATATCCAATGCAGAGGAAAAAGCAACAACGTCGGACGCACGCGTATAGGTCCTGCCTTAAGGGGGAGCCGTGCTCGCCTGGCACCACGCGTTTGCGTCAATTTCTGGCGCAATTTCACGGCAATTTCCTGATTGGAAGAATTGAGAAAAGGATTGCCGGCGCCCTTCTTGCGACTATAGGCCCTTCGGCGCTCGGTGCAAAATTGCGCTGAGGGGGCTGACGCAGTGGTGATCCTCCGTCGGGATCGTTTTCGAGTTTCCGCAGGCGGCACGCGTGTGATTTGCCGCCCGGTGCGTTTGCTATAGCTTATACACGTGATGCGCGTGCAAAGCGGAAAAATTGGTTTTGTAATTGGGTAGGATGAGGGAGGGGGTATGGTCAAATTTTAGTAGTTCAATTGAGGAAAGATTGCTGAATCTTCTTTTTAAATTTGTCAATTGGTTCAGGCTAAATACATTCGAGCTATCAGATCTTAAACCAGTTTGATAAATTATGAAAATATTAATAATATCGTAAATATTGTAAACTTTGTATTTCATTTTACGGAATCAAAGTACATTTGCATAAATTACATAATCACAAGAGAATATTTATATCACCTCAAATGATTATTAAAAATAACATTTATATTTGAAAAAATTCTCGATATGCACTCAGGAGTTTTATTTCAAATTAATTGAGATATCCCAGCACTTTTCATTAATTTGATTAATACTTTATTGTGAACGTAAATATCTCTAGACACACTAAAAAGTACAGGGCTTGTAGAGGATGTCTGATGAGATTCAAACGTACATCTTCATATTGGATTTGCGTGGAAGTGGGATGGGCCCAGCTCGGGTTATCATCGGTTCCCTACCCTTTTTCTTCTTGCTCTTTTTTTCCTTCGAATAATCACTTTAGCTGATTCGATGGGTATTGAAAAATATATATCTATGCACGCTTTTTTTGACCCAGATTGAAGGATTAAAATATTTAACCGGTGCAAACTTTATTTACTACCAATTTTTCACATGTTATGTTTTATGAATCTTATGACTTTTATTTGTAAGTCAAAAAATATTGATTGTCCATAAATACGCAAAGATTCTTGCCGTAAATAATTTATTTGTCAATAAAATTTATCACTGGTAAAATTGAATACAATTTTTGAAGTACACGATCAATAACAATTTTCGTCATTTCACGTTCACCCAGGTCGCAGATAAACATTCTCTTTACAAACGCCCCATAAAAACCCTAATTTCCTCATTTCTTTACACTTGCCTCTATCAAAATAAAATAATCACTCCTTAACTCACCGTCATGCAAATTGCCGCAATCACAACACGCCTTCAGACTCCCCACCCAGGCAGCGAGCTCCCTGCGAATCGTCTTCCCGAAATTAGACTACACAAATTCCGACAACCTTGCAAGTTCATTCAACGCCCAGCTTAGGAACCCCTCCCCTGTACACGTACACGAGCTCCTCGAGCGCGATTTCTCGCGACTTCCTCGATGCGACCGTGTATAGGAACCGGAAGTGCGCGCTCTCTGGAATTTATGCGCGCTCACGTTTCAATCTCTTTATGGGCGCCCGCTGCGGCCGCGAATAATACTAATTGCGCGCCGGCGAATCGTACGGAACGGAACATTCCAGGCGTGCCTTTTCATGTACTGCCTGTGTACCGGGGGGGAAGCTTTCGATGTACACGCGCGCGGTAGACTTCGGCTGTAATGATTGACGGTTACGGGATTATTTTGGCCGTGTCGGTGAAAGTGTGGATGCCGGTGCAGGTCGATCCGGATTTGTCGTAAGGTGGAGCGCTGGCTCTTGAGCGATTGGAAAGTAACGTTTGATCGTTTGATCTAGGGTCATTTGCATGTTGAGTTTATGAATGTGGTGCGTGGTGTAAAAAATTTTAGAGTGAATTAACGGTGGAGTTTTGTTTTGGTTTTTTATTTGAGGACTTTTGCTTTTTTGTTTTTAAATTGTAAGTGAGTCGATGATTTTTCTTTTGTTAAATTCGAATTTCTTGAGGTGTCAATTTGTTTATAGTTATAATATTAGATTCACAAACTAATATTACAATAATTTTTTATTCAGATTTTAGAGGTTATATAAAGAAAGTTAAATATTCTAGATTTACGCTGTTCGTGATTATGAAATACTATGTAAGTATTGATGTACCATTAAATTAAATCATTAGCGTTGTACGATAATAGCTCCAACACTTTGCTCTATAAAGATAAGAAAAGATCAAAGGTTTTACGTTTTATGGCCTGATAGTAGCAAGTGAATCATATTTTGCATCATCAGGGTCAAATGCTGTCATTATTAGAATCGTAATTTCATTTTAGTTCAGTTAAACTATAATAATTAATTTTTTTTCTGAAAAAAATACATAATATTATATTAATCAAACGAATGTCTAGCAAATAGTATACATAAAAATGTAAATAAAAAATCACTTTACCAAACAAATTTTACCCAAACTATACAAAAATCTTTTCATTCTAACAAAATTCTACTCTTCCCAACTCAAATTCTCTCACGATATCCACCCTCCACCTCACCCAGCGCGCAAAATGACCTAAATTCAAGGCAACGTGCGCGTGGTCACTCTTCCTTTTCACCCTCGCCACATATAACTCAGCCATTCGAAAAGCGCGCGCACGACCCTTCCCTCGTCGTTAGTCAAAGCAACATCACGGCGCGTAATCGCGTTTAGCCAAAGCGCGTTGATTAAAAACGCGTGCGACTGACGCCGGGCTTTTAGGCTCGACAACAAAGTTGCTCTCGCTCTCCCGATTCCATTAAAATCCGTGCGTCTCTCAACTTATAATCGAATTAATTAATTCGCGCGGTGTGAAAGGGGAGGTGGGAAAGCGAGTGATCGTCCGTCTTGTTCAACTCGTCTCTCTCTGCGTATATTGGACTTGTCAAATGAGATAGCGCGTGTCGCTTTAGAGCGCGGCTCGCTGTCTCTTTGTGCGGGAGCGTCGGCCCGTGAAAATGCACGAAGAGTCAATGAGAGAGGTGGGAGTGAGCGTCACGATGCGGTCTTTATGAAGTTTGTGGAGGGGGGGGGGGGAGGATTTTAGGAGATTTAGGCGGGAGGTGTGGTTTGTTTTTAGGAGAATCAAAAGCATTTAGTTAAATTATGATAGGGTAAGAATGTTAATTGCTTTTATTAACAACTCTTTTACTGCTATCTTTATTACGTTATTCATTCTGAATAATTTGTTTTATCACCGTATGTTACAATATGTAGTAAGGATGTGGATTGCGTAAAATTTCACGGTGGCATTCACTGCAGAAATGATAGCTTGCCATTGTTTCACGTGAAAGAAAGTATTTAGATACCATTTAATTGTTACTTAAATTTATCTTGAGCTCATTATTCCAGCAAATTTTCTAAATAGAAATGACTAATAGAACAACTATTTTATCTGTAAAATATTCGTCACAAAAATCTAGAATTTCCTTGCGATTTCTCGTGTCCAACTACTTCATAGAGCTCTCAAATTAAAACCACCTTAGCTCTTTTTTCATCCATTCTCTCTAACGCAACGTCCTAAATGAACTTTTCGGAGCAGTATATGCACGCGAGAGCCAATGTCGAAGCAAATTAAAACCCTGACCCCAAAGAACGGGGCAGAGAGTTGGCTAGGTTCGCCTACGGCTAACCTCTGAACTTTAATTTAGGAGCGCACCTCCAAGGTGGGGGCGGTTTGTTTTTCGTCAGTTTCGCGTGCGTTTATACACCCTTTTCAGAGCTTGCTCGGCTTCACCATTGACACCTAGCCTAAAATAGCCTGGGTCACGAACGGGCGTCGGTTGCTTCTATGCAGGCTGGCTCTGCCGAATTGATGAGATTTAATCGTGCTTTGACGCTCTTCTCATTAATTCGTTTATCAGAGTTGAAGGTCGCCCGATATTCCACTGAACTGATGTTTATTAATTGATCTCGAGTGTACCGACGAAAACTTGATTATCTTATCAGAATAAATTATATTATATTTGACAACATGTTTAACGAGTAATGCATGTAGATTGATTCGAACATTTTCGCCGAACGATCCTCAAAACTATAACAGTGTACCACCCTTGTTACAGAATAAATCAACCGCCAGGTTTGTTTATTCATTTACAAACCAAAACCCCGCAGCTCTATTCATTCTCTGCGCAACTTCAAAAACGCACGCCTCAAAGCCGTGAATCTAGCGGCTTTTATATATTGTCTCGCCCTTATCTACCAGTCCTCGTACGTCGGCAGCGCTTGCATATCGCGCTCGTTAAAAGGAACGGGCGAATGACGAGCGCTGGAAAAGGAAAAAAAGAAACGCAAAAACGGAATGAAACACGCGCGTACCTGCCAGACAGAAGGAGGGAGAGATAGGAATCTCAGTGTGGCGGCATGTGCAAAGATAAAAGATGTACATACGATGATGGGGATGTATATGGAGAAAACAAAACAGGGGAAAGAGATAGAAAGGACGCGTGCGCGGGAGTGACGCAACGCCATACGTTGATAAGTTGGTGATTGCGGGAGTAGGTAATTGTCTGTGGCGTGTGTTGTGCTGGAATTTTAGTTGTGTAATAGATCGGAGACGTTTGATGGAGTGGATCGATGTGTGTTTTCGTTTAAATGATTGTGGCGCCTGCGGGGTACTTTATCAATTGTGATTTACATTGTTTAACATAAATGAAATTTTTGGAATTCGTCAGGTTTTACTTTCAAATGAAATTGATAATAAATGCCAGTTTATTTAATTGAGCATCGTAATTATTTTATGCTTTAATAATTCTTATCATCGGAATGACGATAACTGAATTCATAAAGCAGTAAAACATTTATTTAAAAAATAGAATAAATCACGAGTAGCTCCAATTTTATTTGTTTTTTTTTCAATTCTGTTGACCCCCTTTTCATAGAATGACGTATCTCAGTATGACCAGACACTACTATATACCACCTCTATGTGGGAGTGCTCCTAACCAGCTTTTGATTTTGTATTCCCGTATCTTTTTATGACTGAATCTTAGCTTTGTTTACTGACTGATGATCCAATCTTGAAAAGCATCTGAATGAAAAAGAAAAGAATCGCTTCAACAGTGAACTCTGATACCCTCAAACCGTAAACCGGCACCAAAAAAACTGCAGCACTTACACTTCAGCCGGAAGAATACCTGTGTTATTCCAAACGACGGACGAATTTCGACTCTATAGATTATCTCCACGCTTTTACAGATAGTCCTTTTTATATTTCCATGTGGTGATGATACACGACTATAGTTATAACCTTCCATACCTATAGGCGTAAGGGGTTCGCATTTGAACTAAATAACATACTTATAAGTAGAGTAGAGTTTCTCTGTCTTCAAGCAAAGATAGCGCTACGTATCGCGAGGATTTCCTCATCTTACACCGAAGTTGTTTCGGTGTACTGCACCTGCAAATTTACTTGAGCTGGAGCGAATGGGATAACGCGGTACGGACAAAAAAAAGTCCATCAAAGGTAGTAGAGTTAAACTGGAATATTTTTCGTTATTAATTTACAAGTTGTTCCCTCCTCAACTGAGAAAATTAATGAAAAAAGCTCTTGTTGGTGCGAAAAAAACATTTTCAAATAGATCTCTAATTCTTTCATCAACTTTTTACCCACCTTCTGAAAAAAAATGAGCTTTTCTAATCCCCCTCCCCCCTGCCCCCACACACGCTCACACACTTCTTAATAATTCTCCCGCTAAATATCAGCTCGTCGCGGCAATTATATCTTCAAAAAGCATACGCTACGCGTGGTAAACATCCTACCACCACTCCAAGCCCCCGGCAGATAAAAAGTCACATGGTTCATTGTCTCTATCCTAGTCGCTGCTACAGCGAGACAAAGCCGCATAAAAAACGCACACACGACCTCCGACTATATCTCCTGCGCACACGTACGCTAGACAGTAGGAAAAAAGAAAGCTTTCCCATGGGGCTGCCGTCGCGTTGGTTCGCACTCTTCATAGAAAAAAAAAAAAAAGAATAGATTATCGACATCGCCGCCACGCCAGACAGACACACTCCTCTCTCCTCTCGAAAAGAGTCCCCTCTCTATACACTCCCCCGAAAGAATCGACGAACGAGCGATAGGCGCGTGGCGTGCACACACACGCATGTGCAGCACACAGCGAAGGTTAGGAGGGTGGTGCAGCCGCAGTTTAGCAGCCGTCCCTCGGCAGCTTGTACATGCGGAATGGAAAGGCGAAAGAGGATGTGTGTACGTATATATATACCAGCGAGCGCGCGCGCAGCGACTTTCTGGTTATTGTTTTCGAACAGAAGCCATAGAGGCAACCGCCGGTCTCGCTCGTTCCTTCTTCCACCTAATATACCCGTGCGTGAGCGCCGACGCTGCAGGCGCTGGGTTGTGCGCGTGCACACACGGCGTATTCCGCTGGCAAATTGAGCTGGGCGGAATTAAAAGTTATGCGAACTTTTGGAGGCGCTTGGGGATTTTGGGGAATGGAAGATCTGGGTGGAATGGAATGATGATAGCTTGACTGTAAATAATTAATGGATATTCTTTTTGTCTTGCTTTGGAATTTCATGAATTTTTCCTTACAGTTATGTGTTGTTAATATAAAAAAAAAACAAATATTTTTTCATCAGTTGATTGGGCCAATATTTTAATCGCAAAACATACCAACCGTATGGTCAGAATCAGATTATTCATGGGTTCGATCGATTATCAATAATTCAATGTTTTTTTATAGCTATTCCGATCAATAATAAAAAATTTTCATTTTATTTCATTCCAATCTGATAACCTCCTCTCTTCAATATCTAAAAACCATTACTTCATAATTCTCAACGCACTCAAAACTCAATAGCGCGCACTCTTTGAAATTTCTTCACAGAATGTTCCCTGTACAGGCTTCTCAGACCGCAGCGGTCGGCTGCTCGAGCTATTGTACGCAGCGCCAAGCCCAATGTGTGCACCTCGTGTGTGCATAGCTGCTGCGACGGCTGCACCGTGTCTGTGTACGTACGCAAATGAATGTGCAGCAGCGGCAGCACGTGGCTCTACTCTAGTACGCCAGAGTATTTACGCGTAAGCAGGCGTTTCAACGCCGCTGTTAGACGGAGGAACAATTTAGGGATGTTGCGGTCGTGTGATGAAGAGTCGCTTAATTTTTGAAAGGGCGCACTTGCGGATATTGGAATTGTTCGGCGTGTGCCCTGTGGTGCGAGAGGATTTAAGGGGAGGATATTTGCATGGCAGGCGAAATGGAAGTTGTTGGAATTGTTTATGCAGAGCGATGTACAAGTCAATTTGAAGATTATGGGAGGTCTATTTGAGGGCTATATCGATCAGATGAATGGGCGCTGGAATTGGTTGGTTCTACGCGGGGTCGCGGTGATATCGACCGTCCAGTGGTTGATTGTATATTGGCTGTTGCATTATTCAATAATTCGTTTTAAACAAATTGAATGCGTTGTCGATGTACTGGAAGACATTGAAGATTGGTTGACAGATGTTGGTATCAGGTTATTTTTATCAGATAAAATTTTTCCATTTATAATATTTATTTGGACTAGTGCGTGGAATCGATTAACGAAGCATCGATTAGCAAAGGGTGTATAATTAATGAGGTCAAATTTCCTGTTCAATTAAGATCACAAGTGAATGTTTGGTGTTTTGTGCATTGTATAGATACCCAAAGTTTCTACCACGAAGTTTACGCTCACTAGTTCCTTCGTTGTTTTAAAATAATTAGCTACTGTGTTAGCTGAGCTATTCGATGCAAACTGATTAACTATCGAGGAAAGTTGCTCTAATTTCCATCATTGTCTAACCCAATTCTCAAAACTATAAATAGAATAATAAATATTAGAAATAAATGAATTCGAAATAAATAAATATCATATATTTTTGCACGAATAAGAATTCAGTTGCAATTCTTTTATGTAAAATTGTTTTCCTGTGCAACATTTATATTTTAGTATCCACTTGCGTGAAGACCTATGCATTATATTGGGGTTGCGTGCAGATGCAAGAAAAGTACACACACGTGCCGGAAGTAGCGGAAAGATCTGAGGTTGGATCGCCCAGCCTTTGTTTGATCGATAGGTTTAATGAGTTTTATCAGAAGTGCGTTAGGTATGATTCAGGACTAATTTACTTAGAGTATTCACAGGCTGCAAGTGAAAAATTGATGATTCATTCGTACAATGTCTGTAAATCAATAGAAAATATTTTTATAAACTGCGTGGAATTTACTTTGTAAAAGATATGCAATGGGATTCTAGTTTTTAAATATAGTTTCATATAATTAATTTATTATTATGTTTTCACTTTATTGCATCTCTAATACAAGTTATTTCTTTTTGTTACAGGTGAGTTTTAATATTTGCGACGAAACTTTGCTGTCCTCTCCGTACGTAAGTTCACTGATTTTTCTACCACTGATTCATTGCTTTTTCATCCCTTGAAAAACATTTCCTTTTCATACTCTTTATGAGCACCTTTTCCTTTGTCGTAAAAATTCAACGCATCAAAGAAAAAGAAGAACCTATTATCCTCAAACTAGCTATCCCTATAACAAGCGAAAGCAAAGCAAAGGAAAGACAAGTACTCATGAGTCTCGCCCATTCTCTTTGCCCCCGCACACGAAACCTCCGCATGTATATAACGGGTGACGCATAAAACGCAGCCGCGTGACGCTCGATGATCTCCGCGGCGAGATAGAGAAAGGGAAAAAAGAGCTGAGGACGCACACGTCGAAAGTCGACACCAAGCGCGAAGCTTTACCGGTGCGCCGGCCCGCCTCGATTATACGAGCAGGTTATACACCCGCTCTATCCGAGAATCGATCGATTTCGTCTTTCTTTTTCTCTATCTCTGTCGAGCCTTGGGTAAAACAACCCCTATGTCAACTTGTCGATCATCCCGCGTCGCGTAGATACGGATGCTATGAGCTGTTGGTACGATTTTTTTATATTTTTTTTTGTTTGTTAAAAAAGGTGGGGATGTAGGTTTTGCATATACGAGTGTCATCGAAGAGTCGATTGGAAGAGAGGAGATGACGGATTAAAATTTGCGTGTGTGCAATATTCATATGATTGTGGGATTTGTCAAATATAACTGGTTTGTTGTATAAACATCAGGAATTGATTGATTATATATTATGTTTTATTTTGATTTCAAAAAATGTAATTGCTGTTAAATAATGTTCTCACATGTGATAAAACCTTGAGTAATCGATATCTCATTGTTTTAACAACGAAAAAGCTTCGACACTCTGTTTAACAAAACGGGATCCAATCAATTCCCGCACATTCACTTTTATATAGCGCACTTATACGCATTCTACTTTTACACAATCGCGTGAAAACAATCGTTCGCATAATAATAATCAAGAGAGCGCTTCGATTCACTCCTATATCCTACACCCTCTGCACATCATCAGGCTATTTTCCCCTCTGTATTTATACATGCCACACACGCCTGCGCAAACCCCTTCGCTCTGTTTCTCTCGTGACTGCACCGCTCGTAAATTGCTCTTCGGGTATGCGCGGGGGCAGAAAAAAAGCGAGAGAGAGAGAGAGAGAGAGAGAGGGGCAAAGGGTGCAACGCACGCGGCGCGTGCGTTATCGATGTTGCGCGGTCGCGACGTTAATTTGTATATAGCTGCGTATACGTATTTCTTTGTTGCGGTAGCGATAAATTAGGATTTTGCGTGGTTTTTAAAAAAATTGTTTTTGGATTGGTATATGCATACGCATACATTTTTTTAAAATTATTATACTGCATTATTATAGTTTGGGAACTTTTATGATATCATATCTTTTGGTTGCAATCTTAAATATACTGGAGAACGAATAAAATATAAGTGAAAAATTAGTGTTTGCCAACATACAAATCAAGACTAAGACTTTTGTTGCTTAATTTTTTTTTTGATATTAGAACAAATTTATTGTTAACAAATAAGATTTTGTAAAGACATAAAAAAAACCGATCTAATTCTTGAGGAAATTTTGTTGTTCTATACATATGCAAATTCATAAATATATTATAATGCATTATCTAGATTAAAGAATTATCAAATGCTAATTGACTTTCTGTTGAGTGGCTGACGAGCGAACAGTCACACCATAGAAAAATCTTAATTGTTTTCTCTGTATCAACAATGCTTATCAACTCAAACCAATTCCTAAAATAATTTATCTCCCGTGTGAAAATAATTAGTAAATTTAAAATTTGGCCATCAGATATTGTCGAGGGCTCGCCCAAGAAGAAAAGCACAAAAGCTTTTTTAGATCTTTAATGCTACTTTGGAAGTATAGAATGAGGCTTTAAAGTTATTAGTAAAAGCTGAGAGTAGACTTCCGCCTCATTTCGGGTGAGCTCTTAGCAAATATTAATAAACCAGCTGAAAATTTTTGTCCATTTATCGTACACATTATGCACACTGGTAAATATTTTTTCCCAATTATAAATCATTTTTACGTGGGTTTACTTACAGCTACTGTATTTTCTTACTGCGTCCTCATTGGTATCACGATTGCTCAATTTTCGAATTAGTTCCATTTAACTGTAAACTGGCTGAATGTAGGAGTAAACAATTAAGTTCAACGATTTTAGTGGGTGTTAAGATATCCTGAGATGAATTTAAGGAGCGAATTAGTAATTAAATTTATTATCTATATTAACGCCTTACCAAATATTATCCGCACTATCTCAAGTGATTAATCCGATCATAGATGAAGTTACAAGTACTTGATTGCGACATAAATCGCGCATGTTGTTTATAAATCAATATAACCTTTATATTTATTCAGATTTTGATCAGCTCATTTAATAAGTATATGCCATATTTCCATGCTACTTACATAGCGACACTCAAAAACAGAATAAAATCTATATAGAAAAAAATAAGTTAAATTCAAAAGTTTTTTACGTTTTACAATAAGTTATCCGAAGATATCATTATATCACATACTGGCGGCTTATATTGGCAGAAGACGTTAGAATCCGACTAATCCAAAACATTATTGCATCAGTTTTTGGTCAATTTAAGAAATTGACCAAATACTTTCTTTTAATTATAAATTTTATTCAGAACAAACTTATAAAGATTTCAAAACAGTATTTTCTTTCTATAAAAATGCTCAATTTAAAAACATTTCGTTTAGGAATGATAAAATGAAACCCTTACTTTTCTTTTTTATTTTTATTATGATGTTGATGTTTTCTCTCTTATTTTTCCGAATGCAGCCTGCGGCCAATGAATGATTGCCCATTTTGATTGGAATGCTTTCCGTGCTTGGAATCAGGAGCGTCGGCGTGATTTCTGGCTTTCGTTTTTCAAATTCAAGTGTGGCATTCGCGTGACGCGTGGCTCTCCAAAAATAACTATTGACTTTTTGCGCGAAGTGCTCAGAGGGTGCTCTGCGCGCAATAGTTCAGTGGAATGCATATTATTTACCAAAAACATCCTAATTTAAGTTTAAGTGTTTTATGTGAGTAATTATTTAACTGTGATACTTTTATAATATAGCGTATGACTCTTGCAAAAAATAATCTTAATTAAAAGTTTATCAACATAATTGTGTCATTATTTATTACACGAGCGAAAATATAAATTTTGCAAATACTTGCACGTAATAAATATTCAAAAGGCGCGCTCTAAATTGAGTGTGTTACGAGTCTTATTATAATTGTATTCCAATGGTAGGATGGCTCGATTGAAACCCGTGAATGAAGTGATTGCGGTCGTCGCTTAATTTATCAACATACATATTCAATTGTCTCTTATTGAGTCAGTTTTATATTACACCTCATTTATGACTGTTTTGTCTATCTCGTGCGTCTGCCTTCTATAGTTGACGCTGAACTGATTATGTAGATGACTGTAAAAAAAGAGCCTTTATAATTTCAAACACGTTCGGAAAATTACTAATAAACAATGTTTGTCGAACGTTTGATTAGCAAAGCATTATTTTGTTTAATAATCCAATTACATATTTTCTAAATTGAAATAGAAAAAGTTTTCGAAACAATTTTATTCGATATTAAATTGATTTGCTTTATAACGACTAAACATTATTTCTATATTACATTGTACTTTAATACGTGAAAGTGAAATTTTTCTAATGATTGCTCTTGACGGGCAATTTAACGTGTACTACGTAAAATAATGATCACTTCATTCTCTCTCCTCAACAAAGCACAATGGCCCACACAAAGCAATTAATATTTACTCCCAACTTCAACTAACCCTCTACAACACAAACATCAAAAGCCACCCACCGCGCTATCTGCCTCTCTTCATCAAAACATCAAAAATCGCAATAAGACCCTCTCAAAAAAAAAACCGCGAACTTCCACCCTCCAAAAAAAAGGCCTCCCTCAAACAAAGAAGCCAGCAAACGCAAAAAGTTCATCCAGAAGGTCTACACCGAACTTTCTATAATTAAATACGCAACGCACTTGCCGCTCTCCCGAAACTCGCGGCATTATCACATCTGGAGTGCGCATGCTGCAGCGGCTCTCTCGCCGAAGGGAAAAGAGCAGCGCGCCGTAATAACTCGCGGACGCGCTTATGAGAACTATCCCACGGACGCCCGCTCGTCGAAGGCTCTGCGCTCTGTCTTTCTGGAGAAAAGCGAGCGTACGCTCATTATGTACGCGCGCACTACGCATTGAATCGCGCGCGCCGAGCGTTTTCCTGCCTGGAAGTGGCCCATATCCCTACATATATGCGACGCGCAATTATTTCCATTCGAGCAGGGCTTTGTCGTAACCGTATAGTCGTCCTTGTTGCGCGATGCGCAAGGTACATGCGTTGTTGTGTTTTGTTTTTCGTACGGTTGGAAAACGCGAGCGACTGCGTGGTTTTTTGCCTTTTCGCTGTGTTGCAATGGGAGGAGGCATCGTTTGGGAGAGCAATTTTATTGTTTCGCGAGGAGAGGAGAAATTTTGGAGAGTGCGCTGCCGAGGAAGCTTTTCGGGCCTCTTGGAGGCGCGTTTGGCTTTTTCATTGTTAGATTTTCTCTCGGAGGTGAGTGTGTGGTTTTAAGTGGCGATATTATGGGAACCGGAGAATCGTGAAGGCTGTATTATTCAGAATGCATTATTTTTTAAATCTCACGTGGTTCTTGGGATAGCTTAGGATTATACGCTTTTTTCGTGCCACTTTTAGATTAAAATCACGGCATTTCTTCAAAATTAAATTCGGAATAGTTAATCACTCTAAAAATCGTTAAAAGGATCTTAATTTATTTACAAAATATAAAACAATCTAAGCGTATTAAAAACCCATCTCATCAACTCCCAAATACAAAAGAAAACACTTCAGCAGCTCATCTCACCCAGAAAAGAGTTAACCAACAGACCTGCTCCCTCTTCGCCCCCAGGCTAACTCGCGAAAAATCCTTTAGCTACGCAACTGCGCTGCGCGACTGCGTCAGCGACGCGTGAATTCTAATATCATTACGCACCCCTCGCTTCTATCCGTACAGCTTAATAAGTCATCGCCCCTCGGCCGGATGAAAAGCGAAGGCACAGTGGCCCCTAATTAAAGGCGAGTATTTGCATTCCTCCTTTTTTCAAGCGACCTTAAAGGCAAGTCGCGTCGATTGCGGGTGGAATAAGGAGCGAGACGTGCGCGACAAAAGAGAAGAAAGTACACGCGTCGCGTCGCGTATATAGCCAAGGCTGTGAGAGTACCTGTCGGCTGCACACGCTCGGCTCTATGAAAAGGAGGACTCGAGTGGCTGGGGGCGAGACTCTTTTGCCTCGCCTTAACTCGCGGTCATATCTTGGGAGTCGGCGGTGCGCGCCTGTCTGCTTGCCGTTCTCCTGATAACGAAGCTGCGTCGGAGGAGTAGGCCTGCTGTATCTTCTCTTTCTCGGGCCTTTTTCAATGTGGGCTATTGTGTTTTTTTATCAGCCGGAGATGAGCTCTTTCAATCGCTGGGAAATGCGACGCTTTTTCGATGCCAGGCAAATTGAAGTGCACGTCAGGAACGGATGATATTCGTATATAGTTCGAGTTGGGTTGCTGTGTGTGTATGGTTGGAGTGAGCGCTGTTGTTAATCGGTCTGTAACTGCAGCTTTTTGCGCGAATTACTGTTGAGTGGAGATGTAAACGGTACTTGCGCAGGATCTTCACGGGTTTATTATCTCGGCTAATGCTTTTGCTGCAGTTCGCTAGGCAGTTTCTGCCTAATTTATGTGTCTAATACCTAACTCATATTTACACTTACCTTCCACTTTTAAACATATCCTTAACCTTTATTTATGCCAAACTAAATAAAAAATTTATGAAAATCCACAAATCCAACTGAACGTCACGGTCAATCACGCGCACCTTCACCTTCACTCTGCAACGCCTCAATATTTTCCAGGCTTATCGCTCCCAGCGACCCTCAAAATTCAAGCGGAAGCGACAGCGTGAAGAGACGAGCATAACAAGAAAGAAAGAGAGAGAGAGACGCGATTATCCTACGGCAAGGCGAAAGCCGAGATCGAGATAAGCCTGGGCGCGCGCGCGACGAGAGAGCCGTCGAGTGAGACACTCAAGCGAGCGCGTCGTGCACTTGTCGCGCTAGCTGTGCGGGGGCTCGATTTTTATCGCACGGGAAAAATCCGTAAGAGAGGATTTCCCCTTTTTCTTCGTTCTTTATTATGCGGCAGCTTATCGCCGGGGGTCCTCGCTGTAATTTGTTCACTTTTGGAGAGAGGAAAGTTGCAGGGATGTGTTTGCTTCAATTATACGGAGTTTTAGGTGGATTTTATCTTTGCATGGAAGAGTAGGGAGAAAATTTCGGATAAATTTTGAGAAAAAATATGAAAGGTTAAATTGGACGGGTCTGGAATTTGTCGTGATTTGGGAAAGTTGTGAAAGTTATTGTGACAATTTAGATTCAAATAATGGAACAATGGTAACAGAATGTAGTGATTTCCTTAGAGATTTGTTTTATGAAAATTCATCTATTTTAAAATTAATTTTATGCAATACAAAGCACAAGTAAATTTCTTTTGATAGCCATCAAGCTATTTAAGAAACAATTTCTAACGGGAACTGCCATTTAAAAAATAGATCGACTATTATAGCAACTTACAGCTCATAAAGCAGCTTTATGACAGCTAAAAAGTATCACTTTTCAGCCGAGTTTGCTAACCATCCAATAAACTATATCCTCTAAAAATGCCTGCATCCGCAGTTCGCAACTCGCAACAATGCAGCTCACCGGCCATTACGATATTAACTCCCAATCCATCGTTACATAAAGCGCGTAATCGGCGTAAAAAAATAAATAACAGCGCCCGGCCTGTTTTCCTCTATCGCCTTGTAATAAGCCGTAATCCAACACCGTGAAATAACTAGCGCAAAAAAGTTTGACTTACCGTTCCTGAGCACCGGCTCACGCACGCTGGGGGGAGGATGAAAAAAATTACCGCGAGGCCTTGCGCAGCGCAAAGTCAAATTAATAGATTGTGATGAAAAAAGAGCCGCGTACGCGCAGGCCTGATAAAACAGCTCGGCGGCCGCTTAGGACGAGAGAGAAAGAAAAAAATAGAAAGGGACAGAGAGGAGAGGGGAACGATCATGCATCGGTTAATGAGGATGTACTCGCATAACGGCGAACAGAGACTCGGCATCGATCTTTCGTATACACAAAAGTGTATGTGTAGTGGTTCGGGCCTTTTTTTTCCTTTGCTCTCGTAACTGTTTTTCTTGGTCCGCGGAGCATTGTGCTTGCAGATTTTTTTTTCTAGGTATCATTAGGGTGTTATTATGCGGTAGTGAGGTCTGCATCCTATGTTTATGAGAAACTTAGTTTTTAATAATATACTAATTTGAATATAATTAGTTCCTTATTTTTTTATAGCGAAAATTAAACGATAAAGTGCCATGATTTTCAAAAAAGAATGGTAATTATTTTGAAACAGAAATTGATTATTTAATCAAAATTACACACTGATCGTCAATGATTCATTTTCTGCTTACAAATAAAAACAACGCAGTAAATTTTACGACTATACCGAAAAAATCGTTAAACCCATAACAAACGTACACCGGATAATTATAATTTCCATTTAATGAACGGCACTACACATCTCACTCATTTAACGCTCATCGTTTAACGCTCATCAAACAGTAGTAAACCTTCGTAACAGCCCAGCCAACGTCCCTCTCCGAATCATCCCAACAACAAAGCCTCACCAATTAACCAAAAGACAAAAAATCCAACAACGAACCAATCCTCCTCATGCCTCCACATCGAGTCTACAACCTCGCTCACCCACCGCTCCTCTAAATACCTTACGCAACGACCTCGCCTCCAAAAGGAAAAAAGTCTCTGATGCGCTCTGAAAATCCTTGACTAGAGAGACAATGCACCGGCTCTGCATTATCGTCTTCCCCGCGTGTAAACAGGCCCGCCGCCGCGCGCGGTAAGCTTAATCCGTTAGTTCCGGTTCCCGTTCCATTTCCCCTAGCGGCGGCAGGACCAGCGTATTATATTCCGTTGGGGCGGCCGGCGTCGTGTCGTCATGCTCGAGAGAGGATTCCGTGTCCGTGCGAGCTGCAGCCCGGGCTCTCATGGCTGGCCATGCAAGTCGAAGGAGGAGGCTCTATGCTGCACTGGCTTCGACGTTTCCAGGAGTTTGCGGCTTTTGAGCTTGTTTGTTTAAGGAGATTGTTTCTTTGTTGTTTGTTTTCTGGAGGTGGCTGGTGAATGGATGTTAGAGCGGTGCTGGATGGGCGAGATAATGGTTCCTCGAAGTAAGCTTAGGCTTTGGTGGAGCTTATCTTTTCCAGGAAAAAATTTATCTTTTGGTTGGGTTTTTAAAGTGCATTTGGTTAAGATGGTAATGTTTGGATATTTGATGGTTTAAATTGTAAGGCTAATCGGTCGATTTTTGTTAGATTCTAATTGGGCCAAACCCGAGAACCTGATTACTATATTAGGTAACCTTGTTGGACTCTAAATAGAGTTGAACTTTTAATTTAGAACATTTAATTTTCTATTTAGGTCAATCTTTACAGTAACCTTGTAACAAAAATTGGACTTTTAAAATAAAAACGATTCTTTAGCACTTCGTATTTAAGACATAACATAAAATTCTTTTTAAAATTCTTCATTATCAAAAATCGCTTCATAAATAACTTTCAAAATAAACATTCGAACCACGCAGCAAAATTGCAGCCCAGAAAAATTTCCCCGCTCCCAAACGCGTTCTCCATTCATCGAATTTTTATTTTCGCCAAAACAATGAAATTACATCCTCGTCCTTCCGACGCGCTAAACAGCTCGCCAAGGGCGACGCTCGCACAATGCCAAATTGATAAAGAGCAGCGCGGCTCTTGGGCAAAGGCTCGCTTCGCCGGATGTTACTTCATATCTTTATCGTTAAATTCCGAGCAGAGCGCGGAACCAGGCGAGTCAGACTAATCAAAGGAAAAACTCGCACTCCAACTGAATCGTAAAAAGTCTTTTTGCCTCTCTCCCGCGTCCTCGCCAGGCCCTAATCTGCACATATTGAATATTCAAAGAGTCAAGTGGCTCTCCCTCTTTTCGCGTGGTTTTTTTTTCCTCGCCATCGCCAGCGGATAGGTAGAAAAGAGTCCGATGCGGTAGAAGTGGAATTTTTACTATGTGATTGAATTTCCGGATGCCAAAGGATGTGGAGAGAGATAGACACGTCATGCGAGCTCGTTTGCGCGTGTAATACGCGCTTGCGTCTAGCCCGATTGATTTTCAATATTTGATTATAGATAATTGATATGTATTATCGCTAATTGCGGTGGAATGTGTAGCTGTCGGGTTTAATTGCGATTGGAACTTGCTTGGTTTCGGTAGTTCTTTTGTGTTTGCTATCTTTTTTTCGTTGGCGGAATTGAGTATTCCAAAAGGATTATTCAAAGATTTTAAGTTTTTGCGCGCGTCAGGCCTTGAACATGTACAGGAAGTAACTTTTTTGAAGTTAGTTTAGCCTTCTTGGTACGTTTTAAATAAGAGCTGTTTAAGAGGCTCTTGAAACTACTTGCCGTAATGCGAATTCTTATGAAGTTCATCGTAAATCAAGTACCATCGAGTTTCATTACTCATAACGTATTAAAATTTGTCAGAAAGAGTTAAAAGAATAAGGAAACAATAAATTAATCCTATAAGATGCGATCATATCGTTGAATATAGATGCAACATTTTGATTGCTTTGTTTGCAATTTAATTCAAACAACAGTAAACCAGATTGAACATACCCTTTTGTACAATTTGCTTTGTTAGTCATGCTGAATAAGGTTAGTCTACATTGTGCTCAGCCAGCTTTCATTTACACAGCTAATAAACTGATTTGTAAGCTAGCAAAGCTGATCAAACCTCTAGAATATAAACTCAAACCATATCAAGTTTCCAGTCAACACGCAATTTTCACCTCAATAAAAAAAAGCGTTCACCTAGTTGGGTTCAAAAACCGCACTCGCCTCAAAAGCGAAAATACACACGTGCGCGTTCCACTGAAGAGAAAAATCTCCCTTATTCACAGAAAGAAAAATCCCGACTATAAAAACAAGACTCCAGCGCGAGGATCCTCCGGGGAAATAATAATCCCAGCTGACATTGAGCTGAAAAATTAAAGAGCTCACGGTTGGCAAAGCGCTTGCAAAAAGGCTATTCATTCGGAGTGTCCAGTAATAAGTAGGCGAAGCCCTCTCACGTACATATATATACTCCTACATATGCAGGCGCGTCGGCGAGCTCTTCACAGGCGGCTAGGGAGTATTTTTACCGATGACACAAATCCGGAGCCGCACAGAGCGCAGCTAGAGACTAAAGAGGGACTCGCGGCCCGCGGAGACGGACGGACGGCCAGGCGCGCACGTGGAAAAAGGCTGCCGGTGTACCTGAAAACGAAAGCTTTGAGGACGAGGAGGCTCGTTTATTATTTATCGGATGCGGATTTTTCGGATGGAAATATAGGGAGCGAGGGAAGGCCGTTTATGAATGTCGAGGGAAATTGGAAGTAGGTTAGGCGCTGGTGTTACCGAGCCTTTTTCGTTTGGGAGTTCGCTGTCTTTATAGCGGGTGCATCGGCTGGGTATTTTTATAGCTTTTATTTGCTTCTTTTATTTGTTTTTGTGAAATGTTAGTTTTAAAACGTGTTTTTTTTTTTTTAAATGTAGTTGCAAGGGATAAATAAAGATAAATAAAAATGTTTTTAAATCAACTTTTTGAAGTTTATTCAACCAAGTATTGTTATGTTATTTTATAAATTTAGAATAATTGAATTTAAGGGAAAAAGGTTATTCAATTTATTTATAGATAAAAAATAAGTGATACTATTCCTTAAAATTTTAATTTCAATGTTTTCCATTTAAACATTTTTTATTTTAGAAGATCTAACGGAATATTTCAAAATTTAATGACATTTATTTGATCTGTTCAAAATCGTTTAAGTTTTTCCGAACACAAAGGGCCAGGATTATTATTGGCTTTGAAACCATATGACAGATGTTAATATTAACACTTTTTTATTTAGTTATATAATAGTTTTGAATTAATAATAAATTATAAGCCTTTAATAAAAAGTCTTAAATTATTTGATTTATCACAAGGACTTATGAAATATTGCAATACGCGAATTATACTCTAATTTTTTCGTCTATTATTGAATAACATTTTTAAAACATTGGCAATGTAACGTTTCTTAAACGGCTATGTCATTCATAAAAAATGACATTATAAATCATTTTACACTTAGTTTTTTCTTAACCATTTAATAGTGATTAAATACATCAATTTTTTATAAAAACGTGGTAAAAGACAAATATTACAGTCGGCCGTCCTACTCTAAACTTTTGCATACTCATATTTATTAATTGTTTGAAAAGTCTACAAAATAAAAAAAAATTTTAAACGATCTTCAAGTACCTTACATCGCGTTCAAATCACCGTCAGCTTTCGCCAAGAAAGTTTATTTTCTATTTATTCAATTTTCCCTCCAATAAGTAACGATCCATCAAACACACTATTACCATTATTTAAAATTTCACTCAACTCCAACATGACAAACGAACGCGATTCTCCAATCCAGCGCCACTTTCGCGCCAACCAGTTAGAAACCTTCTCCGTCCATTAAATCAAACCTTCCACTCATACACGATCCCAGACATCCCGCAAAAAAAAATCTCCCTCCCCAATTAGGGAAAAAGCGCATCGCGGCTTATCCGCGCTCGGAAATAATAATCGTGAGTGCGGCGCTCGACGCAAAGTCCCTCTCTCTTGACGATCGATCGGCGTAGCGCCCGTCGCTCTTCATAATTCAAGTCCCTAGCGCTTGGAGATGTTGAACTCCTACGTCCCTATGCACTACGGCGCTGTTCTTCCCGCCGAAGTCTATAATATCGATTGCGCAAAACTCCCGTCTCGCTCTTATAAACGTCGAGCGGGCGGCTATAGCGCCGATGGAAATAGCTCTGGCAGGCGTGTTTGGACGGGCCCGAGCGATCAAAGCCCCGTCGAAACTAGAGAAAGAGAGCTTCGATTATCTCCCGCAAGCTCTACGACACATGGGTATATATACATGTAGGCAGGTTGCGAGGGAGTTTGGACACGCGGCGAGCGGTTCGCGCCGGAAGATTGAGGTGGGTAATGGGGGAGAGGGGGATTTTTTTGTGGTAAAAATAGAATAAAAAGCGCGCTAAAAGCCTATCGACGGAGAGAGCTTTTTGATGAGGAAAAATTGCTGTTATATTTAGGGCTGGATATGACATTTTTTATAAGTGCGGGTGGGGCTACTTTTTATTAGATCGCTTATTTATGAAAGAAAGGTTGGTGAAAAATAAATAATGTATATTTTTTGATCTGTTGAATATATTAATATTGCAAACATTCGCGTTACTTGCTCATTGTTTGCTCATTCACATTGTAAATTCAACGTTAACATTAATTTTCAACAGAATTTCAATAGCAAGAGCAACAAACTCGAACATCTCGTTTGGGATAACCAAATTCATATTCATTAAACCGAAAGTGTAACAATAGATACCGTTACTTTTACAACTCCCGCCTCAAAGCTGCAGTCCACCTTTTCCAATCATATTTTCCTGCATCAATCAGAGAGCCATTTGACGCTCTACTAAAAACGCCCCGCTCTTTTATCTCATAACAAGATGCTCATCGCGTGTTCAACATCGTTCGGAAATGTATTCACGAAGCCGCGGCCCCGCTTGCAGGAGATAACGTCAAATTGCTCTCTTAACGAAGAAAAATAATAAGACTTAATAGCGGATTTTCAAATCAGATTATACCCGCGGCGCGCTCTGCTCATTAGAAATATTGACGGTAGCGGCCGACGCTACTTGCCATAGGTTAAGCGCATGCGAGGTTAACGTCCTTGTGCTCGATGCGCCTCGTGTATACGTGTATATATATAAGTGTAACAGAGGCGCGCGCAGTTGTCGCGCGGTCGCCTAAGACTTCTTAGGAGAGTCGAGCGAGAGAGACAGACGGAGCAATCATACAGCGTGCAAAATGCTGTAAAATTTACCGTTACACATTGTTAAACGGGGCAATGGCTGAGGTGCGCTTAATGGCCGCTGTGCATTAGCCGATTGATTGTCGGAGAGCTATTGAGGCATTGTTGCGTAATTAATATTTATAGCGCATTGTGCTTTGCATAAAATGAGGACTATGTCGGATTACTTCGTTTGGAGGAAATTTTATTGATTCAATTATTAATTTTAAATTTTAAATCAGTCGATCAGATTTACTTATAGAAAGATATAAATATTATTTCATGGTTAGTCTATAATTCTTCTTCCGTGTCTTTTGGTTTTTCCAAAAGATTTACTTTTTAGTAAACACTTCACTATTATTACACATTCTAGAGCTCGTGTTTCATAAAATTACGCAATTTAATTGTGTAGTATTGAGAATTTATAGTACCTAATACTTTAAACTGCATAGACTTGTTGTGTACAACATAGTAAACATGTTATTATCTTGCAAACTCACGGGTTTGCTGAAAGTTTTCCAATCACGCGAATGAATTGTATAACACGTATTGAATTTTCATTATTTTAATCACAATTTAATTTATAAACTTATTGAGGATAATTTATAAAAGCGGTGCAACGTAAACTTGACCGAGTTTTTCTACTTTTCTGCTCGAATAAAGTTTCACGATTCTCAAATCATTCGAAGTAAAGAGTAATTGAATTGGCCTTCGTTTAAAAATAGCTGGGTCTATTCGAATTGATTTTTTCGAGATATCTAAGTAAGTTAGCGGTTTCATCGACTTTAGAAAAGTCAATAAAAATGTTGCTTATTAACCTTAATCCTATTAAGCTTATAAATCTGATGTATTTTCAAAATGCAATAATAAGAGAACTTTACTTATTATAATTAATCCTATAAATTTTACGAAATTTATAAATTTTAATAAAAATACTTTCTCAAATATAATCCATCCCCGACAATGTTATTTATAAAGCGATTATTCCTTTTATAAATCTTCACACTACTTTTTCCATAAGAACAAAAAATCTTTTTCCATCCCACAATTTTTCAGATGAACAAGAAAAAGCTTCTCTCAGATCGAGCGCCATCAATAATAAAACCAGCTCTCACCACAAATCACAGCTCTCCAGGAAAAAGTAAATAATCCGAACTACCTTGACAGCCGTGGCTTTCACGCCGCGGAATAATAGATCCTATATCCTCGGACATGCGTGCACAATACCCCAGTTTGAGAGCCATTCGCGGTGGTCATGCCGCAGCGATAAGACGACCCCATCATTGCGCTCGATCAATCAAAAGATCAGAAAGCTCATCGGCAAGCGCGTGTAGGATACAGTAGCAGTCGGTCAGAAAGTTCAGGCTCAACAGCTGCACGCTGTGTGTTATGTGAACGGACGTGCACCGTAGCGGGACATTAGCGTTGCGTAATTTTTTTACGGCTTGTGAAAGTGTCTCGCGCGGTCGCATTTATTATCCGAACCGCTTTTTACAAGTACTTATTGCCGTTGCCTGAGAGCGGCTTCGGGGGATAAGGCATTTTGATTTGTGCCTGAATTTTCGGTGGCTTCTGAAATCACTGTAGATTTAACTGAGAGAAAAAATTCCCGAAAGAATATTTATTTGATTTCAGAAATTTTTTCTCTCAGCGTATGAATACAGAATTTTTTTTTGGGCGGTGATATGAAATTTAAAACTCTTCAGTGTTCAAAAGAACATTAATCAAAATATCATAGCCTATTAAAATCTGATTTTTAAGTGAAGCCAATTTTGTGAATTCAAAACTGAATTATCCGGGGTCGCAAATTGTTGCTATAAATCAGCAATCGCGTGCGTCAACGTCTTGCACGAAGATTCATGAATACTCTTGCATATAGGGTCGGTCAAGTTCTTGGCCAAGAGTCGAAATTCGATCGTACGCGCTATGACAAAGACAAAGGAGCCAATCGAGCGAAAAGAAGATATATGCGCCCCAAAGCCTCATTGTCGTCCTGTACTCTCGAATATTCAGCCAAGGCCGAGACACGCGTTGGTCTCATGTCATCGCTTCGGCCTCGCCTTGTCTTCATCTACTGAAGTTCTGTGCGTCACTGTAGCGTGAAAAAATGAATATAAAGAACCAATTGATCGATCTAAAAGTTTTTTCGAATCCATTGTTACAGTTTCGCCAAACCAAGTTTTAGAACTCGATTGAATAGAAATTTTATTTTCGAATAGAACATTAAGCAATCTACAAATTTTAATGTTAATGTTTGAAATGTTTGGACATTATCTACACCTTCTCTCAAGCAAAGTTTGGTTCCAATTCAATTTTGATAACTTTTCACTATTTAACCCTTACTCATAAAGGTTACCAAACGACTAAAAGCACCACCTCGCCATTAAACCACCCTCCCGAAACATTCTTCGAACAACCCCCCGAAAACCCATCTCATCCTCAATATTCCAGGGCCCAACATTCCACATCCAGCCTGCTCCAGCTCCAGCAGCTCTCAGAGGAAAACCTCAGGTATGCGTGCAAGTACGCGTGCCGCGCAGCCCTCTGGTGACGTCACCTATTCAAGGTCGGCTGATGAACTCGCTGCCGGCGCGCTTCTCCGTCCGTTCTCCCTCTTTGCTGCTCTATCCGAGCGCGCGCGCGCGCCCGAGAGGACGAGGTAATGGCTATCTCCTGCGGCCCTTCCGCTCGCATTTTTCCGAATTTCCAAAGAGCCTTTTTACGAGCGCGAGCGCGAGTAGAGGCTCTGTGAGCGATATCGCGTGCAGCGGCTAAATGGGCTCGCGCTACTGCAGCAGCTTTTCAAAAGACGGACTTTTCTTTAATTAGTGCACGGCGCGAGCGCGAGCGCGGCTTCTGTATCGTCTTCTTCTGGTAATTGGACGGGGAGAGATTCGGTGAAGGGGGGAGAGAGAGAGAAAAGAGGAAGAGAGACGGTTTTCTTCATCGATTGTTGCTATCTTGGTGAGAGAGGCGGTTCGTTATTTTTTATGGCGGAGGTGTTTTTGTTTGGGATTATTGCGGAGGAATAATTATGAATGGGAGGACTTTTTGGGTTGGGTTTATTGGTTGCGATCTTGGTTTGAAGAATGGGAGAATGCGTAGCTCCGTTGCTCTGTAGAGCATAAATTAATTAATTTTAGAAAAGATTAAATAACGGTACTTAATTGACTAGCACCAGAGGCTTCTGATCTTTCTGATTGGTAATAATAAAGTTAGATAGAATTCATTTCCCGTTTCAATAATAAAAAGATTGTAAATGAATACCTGGGAAAATGCAATTTTACGATTTTTAAAAAGTACATTTTAGTTTTTGCCCCAATTTACTGTACATTTAACATTAATATATCTGCGTATTGATTGAACGATTCACAACCTATGGTTTTCATAAAAATTGGTAGTAAATATTTTATGCGTCTATTTTTACATGGCGTTGATCAATACCGCTGCGTATAGATTCTGAATGTTGTATTTTAAAATTTACACTTTACGTGGAACTGTTTCCACTTTCCTCTTTTATATCTTTTATGCAATTACTTGTAAGCTTTTATTCATCAAATTCATTAAGATGCGCTGTCTAATAGAATTCAGTGAAATTGAATTGCAGCTGTTAATTTTTGCATTTTATCGTTTTATTTGACTCACAGCTTTTCTGACATTATGTGACTCCTACACAAATCAACGCAAAATGATTCAATGAAATTAAATATTAAAAAAATAAAACACGGTAGGGAATGCACGAAACGTATTTTTCGTCAAGTTAATAACGATAATTGGTTTCGTAGTAATCAGCTATTTTTATACACTTATAAAGCACGTTTTGCCAACTATAATGATACTCTTCCAAAATATGCCATTATAGAAATAACTAACATAGTATTAGTAATAAGTAAATACAACATGATAATATATCTGGGTATGGTTATGAATATAACAATGTATGAAATGGACAGTACGTTAATGATGATTTCAAAAAGACTAATTTTTACTATATATTATTAGTAACAAAATTACTTAAATACAGATTTCTATTAATATCTCCTAGTTTGTTCAATAGAACAAAAACGAATAATATTGTTGCATGAGGATCGGCTTACAATAACGCTTTGAAATACACTGTTAAATGTGTACTACGCTAATTAAAATAATAATTATTTGAAAAGAAATTTATTGCGTGTTTGAAACCAGTATAAAAATAAACCATTTAATATAAAGCAAACCTGTTCTATTAAAAGTATATTAGAATTACTTAGCATTTTTTATGAACGATAGTAAGAAAACCCGGATAAAAACTCTTAATCTATACAATCGTTATAAGAATATCCTTGATTTTGAAATTCTAAGATTTTAATTTTTGTCTAGAATAAATAGTTGCTTAATTTTTGTTTTTAAATCAACTGACCGGTAAGATAGGTCAATATTTTCATCATACATATAATAACTCTAAATATCAAAAATTTTTATCAGCCTTCATTAAGCTATATCATTGTTAATTTGCAAATGCAGCTCATGATAAACACCGCGGCAGCAATACTCATTAGTATAAAACAATATTTACTTTTCCGCACTTACCCAAGCCGAACCACAGCATTGACAAACACAACCCGCACAGGTAAACAACCCCACCTCCCCCGACCGCGTACTCGCTATTTGATTCGCCCCGGCCCCATACTAATTAACTCAGTCCCACCCGTCCAGCAACAAAAGGTCCCGCCGAAAAAAGCGCGAGACAAACAAAGATCGAGAGAGAAAGAAAAAAAGCGCTGAAAAAGCCCTTCCGTTTTTCTCATTTCAGGCGATTGCCGCAATTCCAGCACTGCGCCGGCGAGCCCGCTACACTCGGCTCTTCGCACAATGTGAAAAAAAAAAACGAGGGGGCTGCTGCCGTGCGCTCAGAGGCAATATGCAACGTAATGGAAAAAAGGCCCGACGCGACTGTCGCCACTGATAACCGCACGGGAGGGATCCAGCACTAGCACGAGCTCCAGCGCCATGGCAGGAGGAGAGGAGTAGCCGGTAATCAAGCGGCCGGGCGCAAGAAAATGATCGTAGTCGGCTAAAGAGCAAGAGAGAATAAAAGAAGAAGTAGAAGAAGAAGAAGCAGAACCAGAGAGATAGACAGTCAGAGAGAGAGAGAGAGAGAAAGATCGTCCGGTAGTGCGCCGCTATTATGACGGAGTATCTGGATCCGCACTTTATTCGGGCCCTCTGCCGTGATCCGGAAAGGCGCACGCTTCAGGTGAGTGTGTTTTGTTAGTCTGGAGAATGAGGAGCGAGCGCGAGCTGAGGTGAAAGCGAGCGCTCGACTGTATGCGCGCTGCGAGCGAGCGCATCCGAGAATCGCTCCGTAAGAGAGAGGATGTGAATGAACGAGCTTATGGGTATGTGTGCGCGCGTGTGGGTAAATGCAACGGATGAACGACGCTGCCTTTTTTTCAGACGCGAGCTGGATGCTGCGAGTTGCTCTCTCTTTGCAAATGTTTTGAGTTTTTGGGAGCACGGGTATTGTTTGGAATGAATGGAAGTCTGAGGCGCTTGGCTTGTACGTTTTGTTAAATTTTGGGTTGACAGGGGATTGCGATTGTTGATAATATTTTCAGTGTGCTGGAAAAATATGGCTTTGCTTTTTGTAAATGAAGTCGGTTACAAGCGAGTGGATTAAAATTTTTTAATAAATTTTCATTGCTAAAGTTAGTTTGGCAACAATAGAATTATTTGAGATATGAAGCAATGATCCATAGTCTAAATATAGAATTAGATTAATTTATATAACTAATTACAAGCCACCAAAGACGTAACCTAATTAATCATCTATAGATACAGTCATTAGCGTACTGTAATACATCAGATTTCTTTCCACATACCAAGTCTATAAATAACTCTGCAAAAAACTCCGATGAAAAATTAGACATCAAAAGAATTAGCTGACAACTAACCTAATCACCGCATTCGTTCGCGCTCCATTCATAAAACTTTAATTAGCTCCAGAGTCAAAAACGTCGCGTCAAACGTTCACGGCGAATCCTCCAAGCATATACCGATTCATCCGGTCTCGCCGACGAAAAAAAAAGAGAAACTAACAAATTTTAATTTCGGAGCAGAGATCGGGAGCGCGAAGACAGGTGACTGGCGACAGGGCGGCGAATGAAAAATTTCGCGAGCAAGAAAAGACGCGGAGAGAGTGAGAGAAAGAGAGCAGAGAGAAAGAATAGAGGGATAGGAGGACGTGAGAAAGGAATCAGCGTGTGTGCGAAAGTTGCCGGTGGCGTGATCCAGATTGACGAGGAGCCTCGGGTCTTCCTCGCTTTAAATGGGACCGCGCGTGGTGAAATTCTCGAGGAGGTCTTTTTTTTTCCCTGAGACGCGCCGAGATACGGGATGAAAGAATTATGGATTGTTTTGAGCCGCGATGAAATCATCGCGGAGAGTATGATTTTTTGCTTGATTACGTTCCGCGTTGAATGGGACTTTCTGATTGCTGGTTTGAATGGGATTTGCGTCATTGTTATTGTGGGGTATCGGTGTTGTTGTTTTGACGGTTCAATGTAAAGTAGTTTTTAAAAATGTTGAGATAATGGTTCTGCCTTAATATATACAGATCGGTATAATAAAAAAGGGGTGTTTAATAATTTTGTATAAACTAATTGAATTGATAATATATTAATGGTTCAGAGGATCGGTACAGTTACATTCTTAATCCTTTTAAAAAATCGTAGCTAAATGATTTTATAAGAACAAAAATTAGTTCAAGCCTCTTATATACAAAATAATTTTCACCACGAAACAGACTGCAGAAAACAAATCTCTCATATTTCATTCGCGCTTGGAATTTCGAAGCACCGGATTTGAATTTTTTTCCATAAAATTACGCATAATCTCTAACTATCGCAAAAACTTCTGAGCAGAAACCACGCAGCAAAAAATATATTCCCGCGCACGATGCTTTGCGGACGTTAATCCTTTATGAATCATAAACGATACTCCTCACAAAGAGCGCATTAACAAGAAATAATTTATCAGTTCTCGCTCCGTCTCCCATCCTCTAAAAAAAACCGCAAAAGCACCAACTTTTCCAACTCGTTCTCCTCCATCTCACTTCACCGCAGCTGCACCCTGCCTAAAAAATCCCCTCATCCCCAAGTCAAAGCAACCACCAGAACCATCCGACGCTCGGCACAAAGAAAATCATCGGCTCTCCTGCCTCGGGGCGTTGCGCGAGGCGGTGGGTTTAGGCGCGAAACGCGTCCGGCGCGCGCGACCAGTTTCTTCCGTACGTGGACCTTCTTCTCCCTCTCTCAAGGTCGTCCGGTGGCGTGCTGGCTCTCTCGCTCCTCCGATACGCATCTTTCTTCACCGGGGAGAAAGAGCGGAGCGCTAAAACAAAGAGATCCGCTCTGGGAGTGCGTATACGACGAGCGCGCGTCTTGTAAATCGTTGGTGTATACGCGCGCGCCGCTAGATTTTATCTGATGCTGCCGGAAGAGAAAAGGGTGAGGATCGAAGCTGTTGAAACTGTGCGAAAGAGGCTGATTGTGTGTGTGGAAAAAGGCTTCTGGTGGAGGAGGTTTGCTTTCACTTGGGCTGGATAGGGGGATAGAGTGGTTTTTTGTTGACTGTGGCTGGGTGAGAATGGTTAATTGAACCGAAGGCGTTTGATTGTTAGTTTAACGTAATAACGTAGTAAAATATAGTAACTTGATTTAACTAGCTTTAATAAGTCAGGATTTAAAGTCACATATTCTAATCATTTCTATTTTAAACTCGAAGAATGACATAATTTGATCTTCGCAATTACAATGTTAGGCAGAGAAGAGATAGTTCTACTAGATTTCAAGTATAGAATAGATATCGTTTAAGTATGTTTGTATTTGAAGGTACATTATCGATTTAGGTATTTAAAGATTTGACATATGACGATTGGCACGATGACAGACGACAAATTGTTGTTTTGTTTTAAGGTCGCTTTTAGCCCGAACCAGCTCAAATGAAATTCATTCACTCGTAAAAATAAAAACTGTATCATGATAACTTTTGTCAAACATACTTCACTCTGATTTATTGCCCCAATAAACCTAATTCAAACTGTACAGATTACAATTTTATAGCTCCGATAAGCAACGCAATAAAACAACAAATCGCAAATCCTTAAAATCCAAAGCACACAAGCCAACGAATCACGTCAACTCCGCGCTCAATCCCATCGATTCATAACTTAATCCCCATCAAACCCCACCGCTCCGAGCCAGACATAAAAACAGCCGCTTACCGCTCTCGAACTAAATCAAATCCTCGCCGCGACCTTAAACAATCATCGCCCATCAAAGCCGATCCCGTAATTCCCATCGTCGTCTTGAGAACCTCATTAAAATCGTCCCATTCTCGTCCTTTTCTTTCTTTCTCTTTCTGTTTGCTCCTCTTCGTCAACCAAGCCGCAACAATAAACTCGTCGCCGTGGACTATGGGGCCTTTGGCCGTTATACAGCGCGTTCGTTGGTGCACTTTGCTTTCGATCGGCCTCTGCCGCGCTGCCCGGCTTTTCGCACGCGACGTCGCGTGACAATTCACTGCTCCTCCTCGCGAGTTATACAGGCTCTCTTCGCGGACGTCGTATACCTACCGAGCTTTTTTTTCGATTTTTCTGCCCGCTACTTCCTTCCTTGGGCGAGCTGCCCTTTGGCTAGACGGTATTAGAGGGTAGGATGTGGGTGCAGGTTAAAAGTGTGGGCGGATACGGGAGGATGGATGTGTGCATTGTGGGTGTTTTGTGAGTGTGTGTGAAAGATTAATTTATTATTCTGTATAGGTTATATGTAAATAAAATTTGATTTTCATTACATTTGCTTTAAACAGTACTTAAAAATGGTTTATTCTAAGGTTATGATCTTACAAAAAATTTTATAAATTTTGGAGCAATATCCCAACAATTTAATGTGTTGTAATTAAAATTTTGTCAAGATTTCTTAATAATCCCTTCATTTAGTGTCAGGTTTTGACAAGTCAATTGCATTTAGTATTTTTATTCTTATTGCCCACAAAATAAATTTTTAGTTTTCTTTTGTCTGACAAAAGGTAATTGCGAGTTAATTCAAAGGTTAACTAGAGAATAAAAAAAGAATAAGAAAATAGTAATAGTGCAAGCGGAATTAATTACTATAAGTTTTAACAAGGTGCTTACTTGGACAGCGTATATTATCAAAACAATAAAAAAAGTTTAGATTAACGTTGTAATTTTTGCAAGCTCTTCAAAATTTTTGTTTATAATTGGAATTGTCACATAATCTGTTTATATTTCTAAAAATAGAATGTTAAATTATTGATTATTAAATTAGACTGAATAGAATTAATATTCTTTTTAATTTTTATTATCTATCCATATTAAAATTAATACAAATTTTTATCATATTTTTACGAATTTAATGATTATTAATTAAATCTTAAAAATCAATAAAATATTATTAATAAAAATGAAATATTAGCATGATAACGTATAATTGGAATTGGCCTATTTCATAAAGTTAATAGCAAAGTATATGGTATATTGAATTATTTATAAAAACAAAACTATATATTTTTACATCGATAAAAATTATAATACATCGCACTTCCTCACTGACCCGTAGTAATCGACCAACGTAACAAAACATTCCAGAACAAGCAGACTATTACGCTGAGTCACTGAATTAATAATAGATTACAGCACAATTAATACTCGATTAAAACATAAAACACCGCCTAATTTTTGCTTCCTCTATTCATTACAGGATCTCCAGTTCATTTACTATGGACTACTGGGACTGGAGGCGCTACGGCCCTGCAGGGACTCGGTGCTGCGAGGACTGTGCAAGACCGTCCGCTACGAGCGGCATCACGCCAATCACGTGCTTTATTAGTGAGTAAACGTATAATCCCTTCAGAGCTAATTTACAGCGAGTCCCCGTGATTTAAATTCGAATTCCGTCGTGCCTCGGAAATCGGGGCTTTTTTTAGCGACTTGTAAGGTCGTTCTTCTTTGTCTCTGTATTTAGCGATTTAAATTAACCTTTAATTTGGAAATTCTCGTTAGTCATGCCGCAATTAAGCTTTATTTAAAATCGCGATATTTGCACGAGAAGCTGGTACGTTGAAAAGTCAGGTTTTTACGGAGTAATGTACGTTGATGAAGGGATTGAAAAATTGTAATTTCGTTTAAGTGAATGAACTGCAGTTTAAAATTAGTTGTACGAAAGGAAATCTGAATATAAATTTGTTTAATTACTCAATGATAGTAAAATCTTTTGTGAGAAGCTTAGACATTCTTGTACTTTTGACAATTTACCTCATATAACTGATGAATCTCTTCCTTTGTCTAAATTTTATCCAAGGTTCACACAATATTTTTATTAGCAAGGTATAATTCATCATATTTACATATCATCTACGTAATAAACGTGGGAATGATGTAAAACATTTGGAAGACGCTACCAGATACACCCGCGTACGCCTACGCAGGAAAACAAACACTTCAGATTTCAAGTGGTCTTCTAATCTTTCATCTAATCTTTCAAATTCTTAATCTTTTAACGCGGGGTTGAGTATCTGCTCGATTTGAGCGGCTTGTACTTACAGTGATTAGTTAAAATTTCGATATAATAGTACTTCTTCTTGAAAATTAGACTTTAATAGCCAAATTATTACGTAAAACAAAGACATACTTATGGTGTTCCTGGAGACTTTAAGTGAATAATGTTATCGTTACGTCAAGTAGGGAGAACCGCTGTAGAAACTCTTCTTCCATATAAGAGCGGCATTGTAACAGTTCGCTTTTTAACAAAAGTTCTCAAGACGATTATACGTGTGCTTATGTAAGGGATCTTGCCATACAGTAGGAGAGCAAAAAATGGTACTCGTCATCATTTGCTTTTCACTCGTTACGATGATGAGACAAAATTTTAGATTTCTAGTTAATCTGCTGAAAATGCACTTGTTAATGCTTTCTTAGAAATATAGTGACTGTTAATTTTCGTCAGAATTATACGTTCTTGTCTTAAAATACAAAGTATTAAAAACTTAAAAAAAAATATGTTATTCTAAATTAACTTAATCGGGCACACTAATTTCTATTTTATTTCAAATTTTTAATCAAATTCGTAAATGAACATTAATTTTTAAAAAGCCATTTCGAATGCTATAAATATTTATGAACTCAATACGCCGTATTCAAACAAAACATCAAACAATAACAAACACCGCCTACACACTTTTCCTACATCACTCACGGAGTCAGTTTGAATTTTAAATATTTCGAATAGAACAGCAGGCTATTCCAATAAATTAGCGTAGAATTTCTAGAAAAATCTTTACGAAAGAACAACACTATGACTCCTAAGAGTACAACATAACTCACGCAAACAAACTGACGGGAGAAATCAAAACACGCCAAAGCACGTGGTCCGGCTGTCGCGGCGCCAAAATACCGGCACGCGCGTGAGACGCCACTCGAAGTAGATGCGGATCGGCTGTGGTAAGACGCGAGGTGTAGTTCATAGGTGTAGTGAACGAACTTACCGACTGCTCGTCGGTATATTGTCTTTGGATTGGCGCGTATCTGTTGATTAGTCGAGTTTTAGATATAAATTTTGGTATTCTTCGCGCTTCACTGCGCAATATTTACATTAAGTTTTAGAACAGCTTTTAACAAAAGATATTTTTTCGCACCTATCATATAAATCGTTCTATTCTAATGAAGTTAACAACATATACCTGCCTTACCATCCTAGGACATCTTACCATGCAAGGAACTATTTCCTATTTTATCGGCAAGAGGTACATGCTTGCATCACAAACTCAAACGCGAGATGTCGCGAATCCCATGCCGAACCACGTAAAAACACTACCTCACCCATCGAACCATCACCACACCAAAAATCCAAGAAAATCCCACCCAGACTTCAACCTTCCTCTCATAATCACCTGTCACACCTACAAAAAGAATGACGATACCAGCGTCTCGTAAAGCCTTCCACGCTGCTCCCGTGAATGAGAATTCCATAAAAGTGACTCAGGACGTGCCGCGCTCCCGGCTGAATTCTCGGAAGCGCCGTCCGCTCTTTAAGGCCGGACTGCCGCGCGGCGGCGACTCTCCGCTGTATAATATTGCAAGAAACTGCTCGAGCTTCCGGCTGAGCGCGCGCTCGCGCGGACGTAACGGATCGCGTTCCTCCCATTACGAGGAAACGCGGAATGCGCTCCTGCAATCGCGAGCGCTGGAATTCTCGGACCTTAGGCGCTGTGTCACCGGTTTCGGGATGTCCTCGGGCTGATGCAGTTGACTTTTCGGGTCGGGGAAAATTGATCGGGAATGTCGATATTCAGCCGGAGGTGGTGGCGAGTAATGTGGGAAGTAGGTATGACTAGGAAGGATTCAGTAGAATGAGTCGGGCTCGGCGAGACGATTATGGTTGAGTTGAGCAAAAAAAGCGAGTCTCGCGTGCAAAGGTTACGGTTTTGTTTGCAAGAAAATAACGTCAACACCTCGTGTATTACTTAATTAACGTAAAGCGCATTTCCGTGAAAGATTCTAGGAATTAAAGTCTTGTCTAGGCTCAATGCTTGCGTAAATTATACAGATTTCCTTTTTTGCGTTTTGAATTCTTCGGAACTTGGTTATATGCGTCGTAAATGCGGAGAGTATTATTCAATTCGCGATCTGGAGTGTGTCACGCTTATCGGTTATTTCTAGTAAATACTGATTACTAGAACTAAAACAGTATAATTTCATGAGCAAAAAAAGTTTTAAATATTAAATTGCTTATAAAATTAAAAAACATAATTGAAAATACAGGTTTAACACATATTAATAATTATAAAATTCTAAATAATTTACTACATTTATATTTACTTTTTTTAAAACAAAAACATTAATTTGCAGCACCGGAGAGCTGGCGACCAGTTGGTATATATTGCTGTCGGGCTCCGTGTTCATCGATGGCTCCATGTTCCTGCCCAGGTCAAGGTAAGCCATGCGTTTTATGACATTTGAATACAATGGTAATGAATCCGGCAATTGTTTAGAGATCTCTTGAGAGCTACTAAGCAGAGCTACGTAATTAAACGTAATAAAACTTGAAGTAAATTATTTACCGTTATCAGTAAAAGATAATTTTCTTTTCAAAGTTCACGTAATTTTTCGAATTTCACATTTTCATTTCAAAGCGAAATTTTTCGAGAACTCGATCATCTCTACACCCTTTACACCTAACACCACCCTTCAAATCTCACAGCGCTTTGATCCTCTACGCTTGACTTTAAGATCCTTGACTCGGGACGGCCGTTTATTTCTGCCGTCCTTCACAGGCTGGCATATTCGTATGTAAATACTTAATCCGCAAGGAGTATGCGCATCCTCGAGTTGCTGATCTTTCGGGAAAATCCGAGCGCGCGCGCTGCACTCTCCGCGCAAATCCCGGATCGGCGTTTGAGTGCGCCCGCAAGGCTGCCTCTGTGCCCCCGACGGAATAGGAGCCTCGATATATCCAAAGGCTTTCATACTTTTTATCGCGTTTTCTCGGAAATTTATTCCGATTATTGAGGAGGTTAGGGAGGTTGTATGGTGGATCTTTTTTTTCTTCGTGATTGATCGATAGGGACTGGGGTGGTGTGGGAGTTTTTTGCGGTCTACGTGCTTAGGATGTATTATTTAAAGAACGATGATGCGGAGTGAGTGTGAGAGATTGAGAAAAACGCTGGTGGATTATAGATTAATGACGTTTAAAGAGCGCGCACGCGTGTGTGCATAGGTCTTACCGTACTGATCTCGTTCTACTTAATGCAAAGTTTCACTTTGTGATATATTCTGCGTGCTTATCAACGAACGTAACTGTACTCTTTATCGGTGTGGGAAATAAACATATGATTTTTGTATGTAGATAGGTAGTTAGTAAAAAGTAAATAGTTAGTGAATGAATTTTTATTATTTAGCATAAGATACAAAATGTAGTGTGTGGTATATCTGAGCTAGTCAGTAGAACAATGGGAAATTTCAACAAAACGAAGAAAATCTTTTCATATTTCGCAATAAAATAGAATATGAAGTTAAATATTAATAATTACTAATAAATTATAAATAATATATGTATATCTTACAAAAATAATTCTAATTTACATAAACTTTTACATAACGAAAGGGGCCAGCGAGTTTGAAAACCGGCTGACGTGAATAATAAGTAAAATTAGATGAGCCTTGAAAAAAGTGAAAAATTTAAAAAAAGAAAAAAGACGCACGTTCTATATTCATACTATCATATAATAAACTCTATTATTTTACCGCCATACATCACAACACCCGAGAAAGTTCGGTGTTTCATCTCGTTTCCCCAATACAGCGCATTACCCAAGCCAACATCGCCCCTTTCATCTAAAATTATTCCATTAACAATAGCCATCACCCCTTTTCTCAAAAGAAACCCCGGAAAACATCAAGCTATACCTCCAAGCCGCTATCGCGCTTCCTCATGCCCACAGTCTCTAAACTCCCATCATGTCCGTTCCCTCCTCCGTCCCATCCTTTCCACCTAACTCCGCCGCCCCTCTAATCCTCCGCCGATTTTACCCTCCAATACATATAACCTAACAGACTAATGCGACTCGTTTCGGGCCCGCTCCAAGAATGCAACTACACCGGCGCTTTACGATCTTATTTTACGGGCGGCTCTCGCGAAAAAGCGCGCTACCGCCGAGAAAAGAGAGACACGGTGTGGTCCTCTCTCTCTCTCTCTCGGCCGTTTTTACACCGAGCGCCGAACGTGTGTTTATCGCGAGCGCGCGGCTTAGGAATATAATTGCGAGCGAGTAGCAGTAAAAATTTATTGCGCCTCGCGTATATATGTTGCGAAAGGAATTTTCTTTGCGGCGATATTTTTTTACTCTTCCCCCTGCGCGCGCGCGCGCGCGACCGTCCGTTATACTAGCCAGTCGCGACGCGAGGGCCTTAGCGCAGCGTTTCTATTACTGTGATTTGAGCGCTGGGCTTTTACGGGACTGGGACTGGCTGGGAAGTCGTTGATTCAGCCGGGAAAATGTGCGGATAATTGCTGGGGGTAATTGCGTTCTTTTTGCACGGTTGAGTGGTAGTGTGCGATTTGTCGTGTGCGTACGAAGTGTTTATATAGTGGTTTGTAGATTTGATTAGATAATTCCGGGCTTTTACTATCGGTGAACGATGAAAAGTTGTTTTACGCGAGGGTTTTTAAGTGGGGAAAAAGTTCAGCAGACAGGACTTTCTGGGTTGACGGAAAACTGCTCGTTTCCTGTTCGGTAGCTGGCTTTCTAGAACAAGCGCTGGAATTTTCTATTAGAAATTGCAAATTGCTTGCGAATTTTTTGATCCACTTGACGCTTATCGAGATCGATCATTATTTTAGATAGGATAATAATCTTTTCGAAAAACCAGTATACCACTATTAGTATTCCTAATAAAATATCATACTAGAACTGGCTAATTAGACGATTATTAATGAAAAACCACATTTAACAGCCTCAGTAGTTTCCCCACCGCAGCCATTAAACGAGCACTTAATAACGCGAATGAGCTCCATTAACAATTGAAGCCAGCGTGCATAGAAAATCCAGACCTATTCTCGACCTTGGCGCCAAAATAGGTCGCTCGATACCCGACAGCCGCTCAAACTCCTCAAAAGTCAAACCCCGCCTCCATCCCGGAAAAAGCCCAAACAAACCAACGTCCGAAAAAAGACCGCCGCACAAAAAGCCCAGACCTCCCAACTCTCCCACCGAAAAATCCTTTGAAATCACAACCACTGCACAATCGATAGCCCCACACATCCCGCGCGCGAGCGCACAATGATTTTTCAAGCAAATAATAGGGAAAAAAGGGGGCCGCCATCGGCAGAGATTATCGCTTTTCGATAATTGGCCAGAGCCCTCCCTCCCGGCCAGCGCGTCACGAGGATGTATACACAGGAAGATCGCGCCTATGATGTACATGCGCGCGGAGCCATCCAGCGCGAAGGGTAGAGAGTAGGCGGCTATGACGTTCCGCTGTGCTGCTGGGTGGCTGGCGTCATCGAGCGGGCTTTTACTCAGCTTTCGACGTTTAAGTAATTACTGTTCGATGCGCGATAACGCGCGGGGTGGATGTGGGTGGCTGGGCTCGCGGGGGGTGGGATGGTTCAAAGAGATTTCGCGTTGGAGCTGGAGGGAAAGGTTAATTATTTTTCTCGTCAAAGGCGCGTCTGCCGCAGCTGGCGCGGCTCTGCGTGAAATTTAATCCGCGCGTTCTATTTTATTGTTTTAATGGAGAGCCGGCGCTGTCTCACCGTGCTCGGCTCGTTCTACTTACAGCGATAGCGCTCATTGTTCGATCGGCTAATGTCAGGCTAATTTGTGTCTTATTAATGAGAAACTTTTTTTTCTTCAACGTTCTGAAGTATTCTGCGTTCGCTAATAAACACGCCGCCTTTAAAAATTGATCTACAAAATTAGATCCGAAGTATCTCATCAGAGGACCAAAACAAAGCCGAGCGAATCAATGATCGTCGAAGAATGCAAATCGCCACGTGCCTCCGTATTCCCCCTCGAAACAAAGGACTCGATTCATAATCACCCAGCGCACGTCTACGCGCTTTCGTCTCCTCTCCGCTTCGTGTCGTGAATTCCGAGGCGCAGCGACGCGCGAACTCGCGCACTGCAAAGAGCCAAGAAGAAGAAGCAGCAGTCGCTGTTCCAAGGATAGGATCAAACGGGACTCGTCGGGCTCCGCGAAACTTACTCTACGGCCCTGGCGCAGAGCGCGCCAAGTGAAGGGATTGCAGAGCCGCGCGCGCGCGACGTGCAAAAGGAAAGGACAGAGCCAGAGCGAGGGTAATGAGCGTGAGAAAGAGGGAAACGCCGAGCGCTCGCTGGTGACGACACGGAAAATGGAGAGGGACGGAGAGGAAGTTGCATAGAAGTAGAATAGAAGAGAGGGGACGAGATGACAGTGCATTCCGAGGGGGTGGGGGAAGGGAGAGAGGTGGAAGGGTTTTCCTAGGTGCGAGCGTCGGTGCGCGTTTATTTGCGTGCTGGGATTTCGCGGCGCGGGATCCCGAGGTGATAGATGGAGCTTTCTTATCTTGCTTTTTTTCGAAATTTGTTTGGGAAACTTTTGTAAGCTGCGAGATATTGGAATGGAAATGAGGAGATGCTGATACCTTTTTTTTTTATTTTGAATTTGTTTTCTTGTTTGCGGGGATTCCAGTGATTTCAGTTGCGATTAAAAAAGTAGAATTGAAAAAGTCGATGGGTTTGCAGAAAAAGGGGGATTGAGAAAGATATTCATGAGTAAGCTCGGCTCGTTTTCTCTAAAGCAAGAAATCAATCATAGAAGCGGTAGAAATTAAAGCGTTAAATCAGCGTCTGAAAAGGCATTTAAAATCCTGGAACGTAGTTATGCGAGCTATGCATAAATTAGTTAGGTTTTATTTTTTATTTTTCTTTTTTTGTGAGTCCAAGTTTATGCAACATTTCACTGCATAATATATTCATGATATAAAGACTTTTTTTAGAGTAGCCGTTTTGATAGCGTGTCATTACGCTCGGCTCACGCTGTAACTTTATCACTGGTTACGATCTGCTTTTGAATCTGAAAAAAGAAGTATCCTTGCCGAGTTAGAATGTGGAGAAATATATTCCATATTTATTAAGGATTTTCGAACTTCTCGACTAATTACATTAATTAGTTGAAACTTTACTGATTTAACTTTTGCTAGCTTTACTTTCTTTCAAACTTTATAATTATTCAGCGGCATAAACTTTAAGGAGACATTCCCGTACAATTTTAATGGTCATCTCTAGTTCTAGATAAAATCAGCGCGCTAATTCCATTTAAATTCCGCAGCAATCTCGCCATAAAAGAAATATAAAAAAAAACCTTAATCTATCAACCGCAATCACTACCCAAAACTCTAAGCAAACAAAACCATAACCCGATAACTCAGAAAATTCACGCAAGAACAACCTAACGCCCCGACAAAGTAAGTCAAACTCTCCCCGGCCACTGCGGACCGAGGGGAACATATATCAGCCCGAACGATCGCTATGCGACTCGCACACATACTTAAGTTCAGCCTCGCGTCCTCCGATCGGCCGCACACCGCGAATTTTTCCCTCGGCTTTCCTACCTCTCTTTATTCTCTCCTCGGCGATGCAGCTCGTCCTTCTTTTTTCTCGGCCGCATACGCCGAGCTTTTCGACTCGGAATGATTCTGTGCTAAATTTAGCGTGGAGCGCAGAATGAAACGGTTTTTTTTCTCGCTCGCCGCCTCTTGGCTGCTTTTTTTTCGGTGCACGGTTGTTTGCGAGGTTTTAAAGCTGAATGGATTTGCCGGGAGAATGGCTCGCTGTTTGCGATTGGAGCTTTTTCCTCTCGCTCTCGCCGAGGCGGGGGAGGAATCCGTGAGAGGAATGACGTTTTTTGGAGCAGCGAGTCGGTTTGTGTGGTTTACGTGACTTTTTGCGAAAGTGTGTTATTATGGTGTGATTTGCGGGCTGTAAGATGTTTTTTATATGAATTATTTAATGTAGTTTTTTTTGCTTTTGTATTTATAGTAAAAATAAGTGTAATGTAAAAAGGGATTTTTATTGAATTCAGTCTTTCGAGCTTAGTCTAGCCGACCTAATGAATTTTCATTTTTATTTAAAAATATTATGCATTGAAACGTCGTATTTAAATATAAAACAAAGGTACATTAAAAAAAAGGTACAAAACATTCAAATTGCGTCATTCCACTTACGTTTTATTTCCTTTGAATGCAGCGCATCATTTCATCTCGAAAATCCCGAAAATAACTCTCCGAATTCTAATGGAAAGCTGCGGAAAATTTACCGTCCACACAGCGCCGGAAAATCGCGCTCTCGCGTGCCCCAAACATTTTCCCAACAATGCATCATATCACTCCCACCCTCTCTCTATCTCTCAGCGTATCCTTTTCATTTGATCCCACCGCACAAGTACCTCCCCGGGGGCCGATCCACACGAGCGTCGAGCTGCCCCTGAATATATAGGGAAGAGCACAAATGCAAGCCACTGCAGCACCGGACGTCCCGCTTTAGAAAAGTGGGATCTGCTCTCTCGACTTATTTTTCTATATCCTTTCTTCGTGCATTGTGCGCTTGGTAAATAGGGTCCGGAAGGCCAGATGAATTTTTTGGTTGGGTTTAGGATGAATTGTGGCATATGTGGAGGGCGTGAATCTGTTATTGTTGCGGGATTTTACATTGTTATTTCCAGAATGTAGGAACCACGAGTTTTTAAATTGCACTTTGGCAAATTGTAGTTAATATAAACCTAATTTACGACATAATCGCGTATTAACCGTGATCCACGTCAAAACCGCAATGAAATTTTTATGAACGATAAATCATGTAATAAAAATGAATAGCTGAAAATTTTATTGATATTCCAAGCGACAGGGCAGCCTCATTAAACCAACGGATAATCAATACTGCGACTCGAAATTTCCCTGCAGCATATTAATGAAAGTGTAAATCGAGCATAGCGCCGATTACACAATCGCGTCAATATTTTCAATATACAGGCGCGCTCGAAGCGCGAACGTATTTTAACCGTGCGCGTGACGCAATTTTTCACGGGTCGCAAGTGGACAGCCGGGAAGTTGATAAAAACAAGCGGCTCGCGTTGTAATTATGCAAATAAAAACAAGTCATAAACAAGCCGATCAAAATCTTTCTCGCTCATCAGAACGTCTACATTATGGGCGTCCACGTGTAGCTTCAACAACACGTTACAATGTGGGGGAAGGGCTGGTAATGAATGGCGCGTGTAATGTGGGAGGTTAAATTGTGAAGCGTATAGGATTAAAATTGAATGAACGTTTTCCATTTCCAATTGCAGGATACTGCTGAGCGACGATTGAATATTTAATCAATACGTATAATTCATAATTGTTACTAAAACCGCCTCAACGGTGCTTAAAATATTTTATATTAAAACTGAAATAATATTTCAGTTTATCTTAAATTTATAAAAAAAATTAATCCAGCGGTTTATAAGCGCACTGCAAAATCATTTCCACTAATAACTTTAATTTTTCAATTTTTCCTCTATTTAAAAACCTAAAATTCTTCAAATTCGTCAGCTAAAAGAAATACCTTAATTTACCCAAAAATTACCCATCGCTCAATCAAGCCTAAATACCCCAACTATCCAACTACACACTTCCATCACTAAAACATCCACATCCCAAAAAAAAAAACATCTCTAGAACCATGCCCTACCTCAACAGCCATTCAGCGTTCTCGCCTTAATTCTCTCCTCGCTCTCGCAAATAGCCGCTCGCTCGCGCACGCCAGCATCCGCGCGTTCAAGTACCCGCGCGCATAAAATTCCATTCACCGCTGGGGCTGGCTGGCTGGCGCGCATGCACCTATACACTCTCCTCCTCTCTCTCTCTCTCAGCACACGCGTACAGTCAGCTCTTTCTCTCTTGCAAGCCCGCCGAAGAATATATATATACACACGCGAGTAGGAGACGACGAGAGAGGGAACCGCCGCCGTATACGCGGGGTAGGGGAAGAGAGAGAGAGCCGGGACGAGAGAAACACGACGGAGTCACAGTTACGCGCGCCGAGCGGCCGGGTGACGTTCTCCTCTCGGTACCCCGCGGCTCTCCGCTTCTTTCTCGATACATCCAGAGCCTTATTTTTTCGCAGGCTTTTAAAAAATCGCGAGGGTTTGGTTTTCAGGGTTGGAGAATAGAAAGTGAGGTGAAGATGTAGATGGTAGGAGTCGTTTGGTTTTGTATAGTGACTTGTGCTTATATATATATATATATATACTTGAGTTTCTTGGCTGCACTGGAGCGGAGGTATTGCAGTGACTAAGCGTGCGGCGTTGCCAAGGAAAGGAGTGTAGCTCTGGGATCCAGTGTGCCCGTGCGCGAGCCGTGCGCCGGATTTTTCGAGCCGCGGAACAAATAAGGAAGCTGCATCGCCAGTGTGTATAACGAGGAGGCCGACTGGAAGAGATAACGAGAGATCCTCGCGTTACCGTTCCGCGAAGTGGACCCCACTGTGAGTGTGTGCATAAGACGACCGGCCGTCAGAAGATCGAATAGCTCTTCGGAAAGCCGATCTCAAAAGTCATCTCTGCGCTCAGGATCTGGCGCGCTCTTGAAACCGATAGCTTTTTCCCTCATCATCATCGGCAAGAGCAGAGCTATCTAGGATTTCTTCTCTCTTTCTCGGAGCGATCTCGCTTTCACTCTTGCCGAGCTTGGAAATTGGACGACGCCGTGTGTGCGCCCATTGTGCCGTGACTCTATGTGTGTACACACATAGCAGCGGTGAAAAGCCTGACTCTAGCATCGCGACTTTCTTCGGCGACTGGCGCGCAGGTGCAGTAACTCGCCGCTTACACACGTTTGTGTCGCCTAAAAATCCGGTTGGAAAGGCGAACCGGTCGCCCATTGTTGACCTCTCCGCGCGGCGAGTTTCTCCCCGCGGCTGAACTTGAAACTCGCCGTTTTCGTTTTCGTCTTTCGCGCGAAGCGAATTCCCGATCGGCGCTCACACAGCAGCCTGGAGTAGCGCGCGCGTGCGGCGCACAAAGAAAAGCCAGCGCAGGCTAGGAAAAACAAGAGGAGAGAGAGAGAAAGAGAGGGAGGCAATGAAGGAGCAGTGAGGAAATCGCGAGACAGGAACACACGGACACTAAGAGAGTCACGCAGACGCGCGTGAAAGAGCGAGGAGGAGGGGAAGTCGCGGAGGAAAGAAGCAGCAGCAGCAGCAGCAGCGGGGGAGGAGAGAAAGACAGAGCCGGCAAACTGGATGCCACGGACGGTGCCCCCCTGCCCCCGCCCCCGCCGCCGCCCGACATCACTGTCACTCAGGATGACCGGTGAGAGAAAAACGAGCTCCACTATGTTGGCTTGAGCCTCGGCTGCCAACCAGTAGTCGCTTGGCTTTTAAACTTGTCCTTTATTTTCCGCCTCCGCCTTTTCATTTTCTTCTCGCGCAAGGCGCGATTTCGCCGGGGCTATGGGAACGCGCGATGGAAAATGAGATGGGAGAGGAATGAAAGGGGCAGGTTGCGAAATTTTTTGGCGGATTGCGATTAATGCTGCTGAGGTGGGAGCAGTTTTTGTTGGCTACGTGCTCTGGGGAGTCGTGTTGTGCGCGCGGTTTTTAGTTTTTTGTTGTGAATGGGATTGTTTCTTTTTGTGTTGTTGGGATATTTAGAAATGCGAAAGTCGGGCGGAAGAAGTGGCTTTTACGTTGATTGGTTCGAATTAATAGCCTGCTGTTTGTTTGATATAGGAACTTGTTGAGTTCAAGAACTCGGAGTTATTTTAAAAAGGAAATGTCTTATTTGCGTTGCCGTGCTTTAATAATTCATGTAAACGCCCGCATAAAAGAATGAGAAGCAAATTATTCTGTTTGAGAAAAAAAAATGAGGAAAAAGGAAAGTGAGCCTTATGAGATATCTATGAGAACGCTTTACGATTCTTGCTTGATTAGCATTTTTTGCGTGTGGCTTTCTTTGGAGAAAATAGTTTGCCTGAATAAACCAGCCGGGTCAAATATTAATACATTACCAAAACCGACAAATAATTTTTATGAAAAATATGAAATGCTCGAAAAATATGTGAAGCGAGTAATTACCTGATGTATCTAATCATCCATTTCGTAGAAAAATTAAATTCCCCATTACGTAGATCTTGATTGTCATTATTCTGTGCATGACTTCTGAATTTTTTTAACTTAAATAATTTTTCCCAGTGTGTTATTATAAATACTGATTTGAGAAAATCACTTGTCCTATTAAGTTAACAGTAAACTTAATTATTAAATTAGTCAATTACATCATTTTGTTAAATAATTGTTTTTATGTTAATATTATAATTATGTGAATATGAATTAATATTTTCAATATAAAACTTGAATAAAAATTGAATGTCATAAAATTTCATATAACTTTAATAAAATAAAATTACAGCGAAATTGTCCAGGAAATTTTATTGAATCCTAGACGATTTCACTTTAATAAAAACAGAAAAACAGCTATAAAGTAAATTTAAAAAGTATTAAAAAAGCGTCTTTGAACTAAATCAAGGTATATATACAAATATTTTCTACTATTTCGCTAAAATTCAGTATATAAAAGAGAAAAATATGCATGCCAAATTTAGATCTTCGAGTGCCTACAATTTTTCCTAATGGAAAGAAAACAATGTTTGCATACCATGCCAAGGCCGCGAATCACAAATTGACACAAGCTTCGCACAGTTTACACGCTAATAATAAAAAAAAATATCTCTCTCCGTAACTCTTCAACAACAAAAAATAAAAAAAAAACATCGAAATATCACCACTCACAATATACCTTACACACATTATAACCCGCAATAATCCCCAACTTCATCAACAACCGAGCGCATAACCAGCAGATTATGACGTCAGATTTATACCCTCAACATAACATAAACTCGCGCGCTGACCGCCCCCGGGGCTCGCGCCTATTGAATAACCCATCGACGAGCCCTTAGCGCGCTCGCGCGCCCACGCTAGCCTCGAAAATTTTCGAAATATAAACGTCGCCCGCTCGCTTTTACCGCCTCATAAATCGCAGCCCTGTTGCGCGTGCGCGCGCGATAAACGCCGGGCTTTTCAGGAAAAATGCCCCCCTGATCGTATAACTGACCGCCGCCCCCGAGCGCGTGTAAAACAGACGTATACGCGCACGCCCACGCACTCGGCTTTTATTGTTCCAACGCCGCGTGGATATGCAGTTTCGTTGGGTTTTTACGCGTGCGGCGTGGGTTTTTGGTGGTATATATATACACATTGATCAATGCTAGAGGGAGGAGATGGAGCGGAGGGTTTGTTGATTTGGGTTGGATGGGTGTGCGAGCGAGGATGAGCGGCTGTAATGTTCGGAACGGACTTTGCGGGGGTGGGGACAGGCGAGTGTTTTGGCGGAAGGATTAGCGGGAAGTTTAATGAGGTGGGGATTACTGTGTGTGGGGAGGCAAGGAGGATTTGTAATACTGGGAAAGTTGATAATGTTTGGATTATTGAAAAGGTTATGCATGATGAGTTCGGAGAAATTAATTGACTTTGATATAATGATTCAAGTTTTGATATTTATTGAAATATTCTCAACGGAAATTATCTAATTTCTATTTACCAGCAATACTGACATATTGTGTAAGCGGCCTTTGATGTATTCACAAAGTTCACGTTGATTAAAAACTTTTTAATTGAAAAATTGTACAAAAAAGCGAATGACTGCAAAGAACAGGCAAGTTTTTTCCTTGTTACACCTTAGAATTTACTATGGTAATTTCTTAATTAAAACTCTCCATTCTACGAAAAAAAACTCCTTTCTAAGCGGGTTAGTGCCTTTGTAGAGATTCGCTCGATTTCCTTCAACCCTCGTTGCAAAATTTCGGACTCGATTTAACCGAGAACCACAGCTCGGAAAGCGATTTTCAATGTAACCGGCGAAAAGTGGCTTATACGTGATTTTATTTTATTTTTTTTTTTCCTCCCTTTTTTTCGATACAGCGCACGGACGTGCCGCGCGTTTCACATAGTTGTACGTGCAGATTAAAAGGAGCGAGAGAGTCGATAGACCGAAAGCAAAAGCACTTTTCTCTTTGTGAATTTTCCAATCGACGAAAATGCGCATGTCGGCTGCTCTGTCTCTTTTTTGTTATTTATAAAGATTGTGACGCGAGTCGTTCATGACGGGTTGAGCTATACTGTCTACGTATAAATCCCCCTTATTCTATACGTATTTAAGTTTTTCTGTTATAAAAAAAACCTCGAGAGTTTTTAGCTTGCTAGATTAACGTGTGACAGGGGGGATTTTTATAGTACGCTTTTTAAAGTAATTACGTTTTTTGAAGACTTTTATTTTTATATTGTCATCGAAAATAGTAACATTACATTTTTTAAGAGTTTAATTAAAAACGTATTAGGTAAAAATTGCACAATTATTAAGGCCTTGATCATACTTATTTAAGAATACACGTCATTAAGAAGTAAGTAAAGAGCAAAAAGTTATATGCATTAAAACAAAAGAAAGCAGTTACAAAAATCAAATAAATCCAACATCCTCCTAAAACAATAAATATTTATTATTTAATCATAAACTCAAGCTCGTCACATGCCAAAAAAATCACGGTAATAGTCTCATCTGCAATTTTACTTAATCTACTCAATTTATCGCGCTCCTGCTCAGAGAGAATATAATATAAAATTTTACATCGAAAACGCGCTAATTCAGCGCGTAATTGTTTTCTCACGGCTGCTACGTCGCGCAGCACCGCCACACACACATACACATACACAATTTAGCCGCCGCGGAATTATGATGGTTTCTCTAGCACAGCGCCGTACAAACTCTCAAAACAAAAGGAGAGCGCCGCTCGCAGGAAACCATAAATCCCGAAAATGAATCATCAAGTCCTTGATTATGTTTTCGCCTAATGAGAATTCGGCATTATGTGAGCCGTGTTTACTCGTTTCCCAAAAAACGAAGCAGGAGAATATCCGCGCCGTCGGTGTCGTAGACCTCGTTTTTTTTTTTCGACCCGCTCGTGCGGTATATTAAAAAAGTTTCTTCCGATGCTGGCGCGGGCGCTCCTTTTTCTGAAATTCAATAAAAGTCGGCGATCCGGGGGAATACGAAAAAACAGAAGGAAGAGCGGAGGATTCCTTTCCTCGGTTCTTCGACTTTTTGTTTTAAGAAGAGGAGAAATTGAGCATTGTTGGGAGGAGGGAGAAAGGCGGCGAATCTGTTTACAAGGGAGTTTTGTGTCGCGCACTTTCGCGTATACAAATCGGCTTTTGTTCCCATGTAAATCTTTCCGTAATTTCGCTTTTAAGCCGGGATTAGCTGCTCCGGCGGCGAGCTGAGCCGAGTTTTTAATTAATGATACTCCTAGAATTGGGAAAATTGTTTGTTTTTTTTTGTAGAAGGGAATTTTGCATTTTTTACGTGGATGAATTTCACCGTGAATTCGCAGTTAAGGAATTTTAATTTAATTTTTAACATTTTTGTCTGTTTAAATAACGTATAGTTTTATGAAGACGACATTCCTGTAACATTTTTAAAATACTACTCAGATTATTTTACAACTTTCTGCTTTTAGTTTCAATAAAGCGCGCAGTATGTATTTCTGGAATTTACTGGGTTGTTCACGAACATACACGTACAAAAGTTTGTATTGATTTCATGCCATGTACCATTATTCTAATTGGATCGCTTTGTAAGTGCATGGGAAACTAATTCAATTGGAACAATTATAAATTCCACTCCGAGCAATCCTTATACTTTCATTCATCTCCTTTTAGGTCATTAAACGCTCGAATGGCTTAAGTATTGTGATGCTTTTAGCTTTCTATGGAATAATGCTTTGAAATTAAGTTTATTGAAACAATAAGTCAGTATAAATAATTTTACAATTCAAATAAAACGATTATTTTAAAAGAATGACAGAATCTTATTTCTCTGTATTAATAAATACAATATTAAACTCGATAAAACTGCTCAATGATTAATATAACGTGTCTAGAAAAACTTTAGAGTTACTATTTTTAAACATCAACTTTAATACACATCCTTTGATAAAAAAAACGTATGCCAAATAAAGTAAAATAAAAAATAAAGTAAAGTTTTTACTTTTATTGGAAAATGGATGCAGAGAAAATGATGTCATTCATAATTAATTAAATTAAAGGTACGATAAATTAAAATTAATACATTAATAAATTAAATAAAATAATTATTATGAAGTCTCTAGAATTAGCTTATATTGGTCAAGTCATAATTTATTTTAAAATAAGCGAAATAACAATTGATTACTAAATTATTAAACATTAAATTATCTTCTTGTGAAGTTTATATTCTGTCCATATTCGAATAAAAAATTAAATTCGATAAGTACTCGTGCGTAAAATGAACATTTAACTCCCTCGACTTTCTCCACTTACTATTCACTTGGTCAAAAGACGTCTCGGGAAGTAAATATCGACTTTCCTTATTCATGTCTACTATTTACTATATTAATAATAACATACTATAAAAATTTAACAAAAATATTAGTACCAACCGGTATCCTGCCTCATATATAGATGCCAGTTAATATGAATTTTTGAAATTTTTGTTAATTAACGTTGTAAAAAATTACAAAAAATTTATTTGTTGTATACATTTTATAAAATTTATTAATTATTGTAATAGTAAGAAATGTAGAGCAAAACTTTATTCTACGAGAATATTAAATGTATATGGACTATTTCATGAGAAATTGTTAATTTTTAATGGTTAATTTCTTGATAATTTAATGCATTGAAAACGGCCGTTATTATAGCTCCACGTGAGCAATTAATTATTTCTATGTAATTAACGGTCATATCAAATTTATTTTACGATCAAAAAAACTTGACCATCAGAAATACGCAAAATATCTCATAAACATAGAACTTGTCATACGCTTATTAATTGTTTTCATTACTTTAATAAACCTGTCTCTCTGTCACCTAAGCAGCAACCAAAGAAACAAAGTAACTTCTCTCCATTCCACCTCACAATAAAAGAAACCTTGTCAATAAACAACATTAATCCTCGCTTAATTACTACCACCACCTGCATCTAGCAGCTCCGCGGCACTCCCTCGATCGTCTCCATTACCTCGCCTTAAACCTCCCGTCCCCAGCCCACAAAAAAAGTCCCATGATTAATAGCCCCTCTAACCTCCGCTCAAAACGCCAGTTGCACAAATTCCGCGCGCTCGCGCCCCTCGTAAATCACCCCTCGCTATATACTCTTCCCCGTCATCGTCTCCGCAAAACGAAAATGGCCAGGGCACAACACAAAAGTTTCGTCTCTAATGCTGCTTCAAGCCCATATGTAACTCGATAAATCGCGCGGCCTCACTCCAAACTTTGATATTACCGACGCGAAGCCAGATCCACACACGTGCGATAGCACCTACATAGATATACGAGCGTCGAACGGGGAAATTTCCGCGCGAGCCGGAAAATCACGACAAAGCCGGGGAGGTTGCACATTGTGCGGTCGCGAAGTAAAAGTAGGCGCGTGCCCCGGGGGAGCTTGCGTCGTGGTTTCGGATAGTTAGCGAGCTTTCGAGTGTGGACGAGGCTTGTCGATAGGTCGTCGGTTGATTGGTGGCTTTTCGGTATATAAGTGAACTTCTTGATTGGTGAGGTCAGAGGAGGGGCTGGGGCTTCTAACGATTTGTCTTGAAATTTGAGTAATTGGGGGATGTGGGGAGCGTGGAGTTACCTGAGGGTTTATTGGATTTTTGGTTTTGCGTACGATAATGATGATGGGGATAGTGAGTATAGGAGCTCTTATACTTAGGTTGGGATTGATATTTTTAAATTAAATTTTTTTAAACGATTTAGGAAAGCTGAATAAAATTAAAAGAACAAAATTTTAAGACTTTTTTCATTTAAAGTTTATCTGAGCTTTATAATTCAAATTTATCTTTTATCGGAAACTCAGATCACTATCGAATGATTTACATAACTGAGCAAGCAAATAATAATAAAAGAGTGGAAACTTATTACTTTATATCATACTACCCCGCTCATTCGAAACTTCCACATATATAAACATGTCAAATTAACTTTATCATCACTCAAAACTACATTAATCAAAATAAAAAAAAAAACTAGCGCACGCCAATTAGAACGAAACATCACGCCCTAACAAAAAGCTCGGCCTCCAAAACTAACGCTCATCCACCCCCCACCCAGTTTCCCCGCTGCGAAAATGTTTCCTCGCCCGCTAACGGCGCACACGCGCGCAGTAAATAACTCGTCGCGACAAAAAGCCCTCTCGCGAAATTTCGCACGTGCATCCGCGTGCGGCGCGTGAAAAGCACATACATACGCCGGGGGTAGGAGGAGAGCAGAGACAGAGGCACACGTGCAGTCGCGGCGACGCGAAACGTGACGCCTCGTTGACATCCGTTATTCGAATTGGTGCGGGGCGCATCGCGAAGAAATAGAGACGCGAAATATATGGAGATGTAACGCGGATTGGATCGTCGCGCGTGGAATAGTTGGAATGATGGAAAAGCGGATGGTTCATTTTTCGCGATGGCGTTTTTTTGTTTTTTTTTGCGAAATTGGAGGGAATGGAATATTGAGAGCGAGCGGCGCGCGTGGAATTCAAGATGCGCGTGTTGTTTTGACGCGGGGTGGATGATTTTTGTTGGCTTTTAGGATGAGATCGGGTTATTGTGTGGATGGAAATGGTTAGGGAAAACGTATTGTTTGAGTACATTGGGTTTTATAAAAGTTTTGTTGAATATGGCAGATGGATTCTGCTTGAAAAAACTGCAATAACCAAGCCCGTTAAAAATGGATTCTTTTGAGTAACCGTGTGGGAATTTCGCTGAATTCATTCCACTTCTACTTCCTGCATAAATCATATTCTTAGTTTGCCGACCTAACCTTTCAACTTCAATTTCTTTGAATCGAAAATCCATCGATATCCTCCCGACTCCCTGCTAAATATTTCCAAAAAATAACCATACCCTAAGAGCCGATTCTCCTTGCAAAACCACATCCCACAAAAAACCACTCCTCTCCCAACCACCAGCGCCGTTTATCGCACGTGCTACCAGCCGCGCGCGTGTCTCAGCAGCTCTTTTATTTTTTTCCCCCCGATTCGTCGAAATTCCAGCTGCGAGTCAAAGTTCGCCCTATCCTCGCGCGCGCGCGACATCAAACGCACGTCTGCACGTGATATGTGAACGCGTACTCGAGCACGAGTTTGCTTTGCGCCGGCGCTTCAATTTTCCCTTTGATTTGCCGTTTGTGCGTGCGACTGTGTGTGTTCAGTCGGCGCAGCAAGCTTCGGGACATTCTGCTCGGGGCGAATTTTAGCGTGGGTTTAGGGTTTCGAGACGCAATGCGACGCGTGTACTTGTTCAGATGGGTATGGTCGGAGTGATAAGGTTCGTTGCGCTGGATCGATTGAAAATTTATGGTTTGAGGAATTTGAGAGGTAACTTGTTTGATGAGAATTTCGAATGGCATGATTGATGTTATATTTGAATTGATTGCAAAGCTTTATTTAACTTTTGTGGTTGGTTTAATTTTGATCGTAGCTATAAATACTTTGACTGGGAGTACTTACAAAAAGTTTCATCGATATGACTTATAAATAAGCTTATTGGACAATCAGCTGTAAAGCGATATTGATATTTACTGTTGAATAACTTACGTCATATCGTAAGTTTAAAACACGCACGTAATTTTTTATTGTTTAAATAAACGCTTTGTTCGAGTTCTTTAAATTATGCAGAGTTCATTTTGAAGCCCTTCGAAAAATAAACTCGCCAACTTCATAAGGAAGCTCGTATAATGCGCACTGATTATAAACGCAACTACCTAGCTCTGCAGTCGTCGAGGCAAAATAAGAAGCGAAGTAAAAACTGATTTTCTTACAAGCTTTTCCCGGCAAATCTCAATATCAATAACGTAAGCTAAATAAAAACGTACTTCCGCATCGCGTAATATAAAATATCATTCTCCCGCGACGTACATTTTTAATTACCCATATTAAAACGCCCCCTCCACGATTATTTTAATGCGCACGACTATCCCGCTCAAAAGAGCTTTTACGAGCAGATTAAAAAATTCAAAAAGCGAAAAATATTCATCCCGTAAAAGCAGGCGTTTCGCCTCGTCATCCGGCGCGCGCACTCTCAAAATTACATGCGCGCCACCCACGCCCTCCGCATTTTTCCAGCTAATATCTCGCTCTCGGCTATCTCGATCATATTCCTCCTCGTAAAAACGCCCTCTAAAAGAAAATCCTAAACCGCCACGTGGGACACCTACGTAAATTTCCAACTAAAAGCCACGTGTATACGCAAATCATCGAGTATAAAACCTCTGCACGCGCTCACAAGCATTTGATAAAGCTCGAGGGGAGCGCATATAACCCTCCCGTGAGTACATACAGGCTCGGCTCGCAGGAGAGAGAGAGAGAGAGAGAGAGAGAGAAAAGAAGCAAGCAGAGGAGCTCTCCGGCGCGCCATAGCCAAGGCTATCGAGGTGCATTCCGCAGCTCTCCACACACTTGCTCCTTTCGCGGTGTATATAGACTCGCGGACGAGCGAGCGCCTTCCTTTATCCTCGCGCAGCGCGAGCGCGGGGCCTCAGAGTCTGTTATTTACGTTTTTGTTGCTCTCGCGCGAGGAAAGAAATTAGTTCAGTGAGCGCAAGCGCGGCTTTTTGCGCGGGCATTTGCGATTGCAGAGCGAGGAGGTATTTCATTTTTGCGGAAGATTTGCGGTTATGGGGGAGATGCTTGGCTGAGATGGAGGAGAGCTGGCTTTGGATTAATGCGGCTGGTGTGTTTTCAATTTCGTGGAGGTTTGATGTGTTGGGAACGCGAGCGGTAGTTGATTTTGCGAGCTGTTTCGGTATTGTTTGTTGATGTTCAGTTTTAAAGTTTGGTTATACAACATTTTGTTTTTTTTTCACGAGTTATTTTGTAAGCGTTAAAATGAACATGTATTTTGCGCTGGTTTGAAAATTATGTCAAGCATGCATTTTGTCTGAAAAAAATGCTTTTTAGAAGAAACGTGTCAGCGTACTTGCGTTACTGACGCTGCAAAATTTTGCCTCACGTGTGCTCCTCTGTTCTACCTTTGAGCAGTCTGTATTTTAGATTAATAAAGTTTAGTCATTACATTGCAGCTAATATTTTACTCTAATAGGTTCTTTATAAACTGACGCTACTGGTACTTCATTTAATTCCCTTTTTAATTAACTGCGTCATTAACGTCCTTATGACATAATTTCAAATGTCCTTTATAACCTACAAAATTTCATAATTTATTCTCTTTATCGCTAATAATTTTATAAATTAAAAAAAAGTCTAACTTAAAAAATACCAAAGTAATGTATGACCTTCAGTCGTCATTATAATACAATTTACCTCAATTTATCTCATTAATCGCAACGATCGTAAAGTAACAGTCATGTGAAAAAGCTCAAATCAAATCGAAATTAAACTTTCTAAAAGCGTTAATTCCAATCTATTTTCTCTCTAACGCGAAAAAATTCTGCATTCGATCTCAACGGGGCAACATCTGCAGAGGAAAATAAAAAAACTGAAGAATGTAGGCCAGTCTAACTGTATCGCGGAGCATCGTGCGTGCATCTCTCCTCTCAAAGCGCTTTGGTTTCAATCATTGTTTCATTATCATCCTCTTTCCGGCTCACAGACCCGTTTAATTTCATTATATTCAATCCAGCTCCTTCGAGACTTCCAATTCTATAAAACATCTCGAAAAAGGACCAGATAAATTATCTCACCTAAAAAAAAAAACAGTTGCCAGCAGGAATTATCCTCGCGATTATCACCCAAACAGGGACAGTCGGAGGCACGGTAAAAAAAAAAAAAAAGAAACTCCTCGCTGATATATAAAACCGCAGCGGTATATTCATTGCGAGCACCGTTGCTCGCCTACATAAGACCAGCTCTCCCTCTCTCTGTCCCTCTATCTCTCCGTTTCTCTCGTTTTTATCAACCTCGGCGTAATTCGCCGCAGCCGCAAGTGTGTGTATAGACTCTTGTTCGAGTGAAGCGAAGAGAGGAGCAGGGATCGACGTCATCGTCGCGCCGCGAACGTCACGACTCTCTCTCTCTCTCTCTCTCTTTCTCTCTTTGGCTTCCGACGCTGTGTCGCTTATGTATACACACGCCATGCAAAGGATGCTCCCGCCTCTGTAATCCGACGTGATGGCATAACGTCGAACGATCGGAATATATACCTACTTTCGACGGCTGCAGCAGCATCCAGGCACCGGTTTTTTTTCTCTCTTCTGGTTTCAGGATATGCCGGCTGTATTTTTCTTTCTTTTTTTTGTGTTTTTTCTATGCGCGTGATTTAGATTGGTTCAGAGAGCAGCAGCGCGGTTTTCTGCGCGCGCGGGCAAGGGTTTATTTTAAGACACGGTATAGGGACACGCAAAAATCGATTATCGGAGGAGATGGCACATCTGATTAATATACGCGCCATGGGAGATGCCCCCGGGATGTAGAGCGGAGCTTGTGGCATTGAAAATATGTTATTTATTTATTGTTATAAATAATGTATTTCGATTAGGCGTGAAAGCCGTTAGCTTGGGTAAGATAGGTTAGCGCGAGGAGGTGGAGGTCGGAGAAGGAAGTTTGATTAGCTGATATAAGAAAAAGTTTGATGGTTATATTTTGAAATTGTAAATTCTTTTTTATGTCGCTAGCGAACGGGCGAAGGTGGCGTTGGTCGACGTGCGATATTTGTGTATTTATAAGCGTAGGACGAAGTTCGCTTATGAAATTCAATTTCTTGTGGAACTTTTTATTTGATTTTTAATATATGGAGAGAAATAAGTTATTCGATTTACGAATGAAACGTTTATATGGTCTAAAATGAAATTTCTTTGATCGGAAAATTATAACTTATTTGATATTGCTTGATTCTTTTTGAAGTTTTAAATTAAATTAGCGTTAACTATGTTCAATTCTATATTTATATTATAGAATATTATAATTTTAATTAATTTAATTTTAACCATAATTTTTTCTTTTTGTTACAGGTGAGTTACCGAAAATTCTTCCTTTACCAAATATTCTTCGTTACGTAAGTTTGTCTCAGTTTTTGAATTTTAAATAAAACATCTTGATGCGCATCACATCGTACAAACTTACCGCACTGCCTTGACAAAAAATAAAACCCTCGAAACAAAATCACTTTACGCGACTTCTCGTACCGTGCCAACTCTCTCTCTCAAAACTCGCTTCCCACGCGTAACACAATGAAAAACCCCGTCAGAGCAATAAAATATACAGCGTAACCTCCTCTAATTCAATGGAGATTTCGTGGAAGTCGCTTTGGGTGGCTTTCTGCCCGACGACGCATCCACCTCTCGGAGCATGTACATATATATATTCGCCCGGGGGCGTCGGCCGCGCGCTCGCTCGAAAGACGCGCTTGCCCTCATAAATAATGCAGCGACGAGGCAGCAGTCGCACTGCGGATATAGCCTGGACCAGCCAAAGTGGAAAAACGCGCGCCGATAGCGAAAAAGCGTTAGTAGGACCTGAGCCAACTTGTTTTGGCCTATCAGCCCTATGTGTGTGTAGAGAGACTTTTCGACGCTTATGCTTATGGTCGGCTGGGTTTTTGTGCGTTTTATCGCGATGGGCTGAGAGACAATGCAAGGAATTCGCGAAATCATTTTAAGGGGATTCGTTTTGTGGTCGGACGGCTTAGAGTCGGTTATAAAATTGAGTTATGAAATGAGAAAGTTGTGTTAAGGATTTATCAAAGCTTTAAATATTTTTTATCTATCTGAAGAATGTTAAAAATATTGTTAATTTGATTTGATAAAAAATTACAAAACTTTTGTTAAATTAAAAAGATTATTTTCCTACTTTAAAAGAAACATGAAAACTCAACCTGTATACCTTCTCGTCTTCGCCAAATATTTGGTAAATCTATAATCCCTGTAGAGAGTCTCCTCTTCATCAAGATTGTTTAATGTCGATAAATCGATAAAATTTAATATAAATCAATTAACCACCGTAAAATAAACAGTATCTTGAATTGCTGGTATCACGCCAACGTTAATTGAAATTTTAAAAACAGTTTTTCTTTTTGTCGAAATTTGTATAGACTCCAAAAAATATAACGAAATATTTCACTTTATTGTTAGATTCACAATATAAACTTTCATTCTTTTTAAGTGTAAAAACTTCAGCAAACAAGTTATGTTATTTAAAGAGAATTATTTATTTTTCCATTAAACAGACCATTTTGAACTCCTCTAAAACTTTAGTTACTAACTGCAACGTTTCCATCTGTTCTTGTTGAAATATTAAACTATACTAACAATTTTTTTTATTTTATAAGCAGAAAATTCAAATTAATTTAAAAAATATTCAATTATACCTTGTTACGAATGTAAAAACTTCTTATTTCACTTTCAAAATTAGAATATAAGGTTTCTAATGCGGTTCAAAGATAATCCATTGCTCCTGAGGAGATGTATGAGTTTTAACCGCATCAAACAATGCCTGAGTTTCTCCCACAGTAATCAGGATTGTTTGCAAGTTCGGTTCAAAAGTTTTGTATATGTACCAACTTTATACTTGTTTTCTGGCCAGACTTTAAAAAATGTTCTATTATTAATTAGATGAATCTATAAAAGTGATATATATTAATTATTTAATGTCCAACCGCTTTTTCGATTGTGACTTTTTGTTTAAGATTAAAATTTCTAAAAAATTTTATTATACTTCATGTTTTATAAAACAATGTTGTAATATTATAGGTCAAATAACACTTATTTAAGTAACTACAATGTTGACTTTAAGAATAATCCGATTAAATTCATTATCGATTTTTTAAGAATCTAAAATAATAAGTTTAAGTTTAAAATAAAGTAGTTTAAGTTGAAAAGAATTGTGATTTTGATAATAGGATCAAATAAGATTTATTTGAGTAGTTTTTCAATTATTCTGTAATTTAACTTACCAAGCTTCAAAGTATGATGTAATGTACATTAATTGATGTTGCTAAGATAAACATAATGTACATTTTTATCGAAATAAAATTTTAAGTTATAAAACATATATTTTTATTCTTATAAAGAAAAATTATTTATGACATTTATAAACAATAATCAGTCAAATTTAATCATGCTACTAATAAAAAAATGTTTTATCGCTTAAATACACTAAAGCAAGTTAAATTCTACATTTCCTGTAACTTTAAAAAAGTGACTTTCTATTAATTTTATTTTTTTTTAATATTTTGCCTCTCAGCACTTTCCTAACCGACGTAAATTCCATTCTCTCTCTCAACTTCCACGCGCATCGCAAAAACAATGAGACATTGCATTAATCCATCCATACTCGTGCATTCATCTCTCGCAAAGCTCTCCGGCCTGTGGGCAAACAAAACAATCAAAGCGTTAACTCAGCGACCAGTTAAACCGGCAATTAATCAGTAATCAGTAGAGGCAAAGGAGTAGGAGGAGGGAATAAAAGGAGTACGTAGAGGCCTGCTCGCACACACCGAGCCATTCGCCACGAGGCTAGCTCTCTGTCTCTAGGAACACAATAACATAATCAATTAACGATTTCCTCGTAAAGTTCCTGGCTTCTCGCAGCGCACAAAGCGGCTCAATCAAGAGTGAGTGCGCGCGCACTCAGCCTCCACGTAATGAATAATCGCGCAAGTGAGGAGGAGGTGGATAGAGGGCAGGAGAAACGAAATGAAGGCAGAATTGTCTTATTAAAAATGGTGCGCCGGCGCTTTGCGCGCGTTACGTAAAAAGGCTGAAAAATAGCGGCCGAGTTGTTGGCCTGGAATGGAAAAATTTTCATCTTGCCAGGTATCATTGTCGGGGGAAAAGATGTCGTAGTAAAGTTTTTAATAAAAGAAAAAGTTTGAGAATTCGCAAGTTTATTGGATAAGTTCGCGGTAATGGTCTAAAATTTTTTGTTTGCTAAAAAGTTGCTTCTCCTCGAAACGTAAAGTGTACTGATGAGAGAAAAAAATTAATAAACTTTAAATGATCTTTTCGAAATACTTTTTTAGTCTGTTCATTTAATTTATACAATAATAAGCTTACAAAATATTATACGATTCTTCAAAACCAGCGAACGATAAAAATTAATTACAAGTTCATCAAACATTAAGCAAAGTCTAACCAAACAGCTTCAAACTCACAGTTTCTCGAAACTACGTACACGTTCTAAAACAAACACCGATCGCGCAAATCCATCGGCAAAAAGAGTCTGAAATTTCGATCTCCTCGAGCATTAATTTCTAACGAGCAGCGGGACTAAAAAGTCCGTGGAAGCAGCGCGCGGCAGCGGAAAAGCATTGAAAGCAGCCGCTCCTCTCGACTTTTCTCTCTCCCTCCACATCTACCTAGCGAGCCAGCGCACGCGAATTCTCTCTGGAGAATCCTATATACGTATATTGGTCTGCAGTCACGGTAAAAGAATTACAAAGAGACAAAGATCGAGCGGGACGACGGAGAATATAAGAGAGAAGCCAGCGACAGAGACGGATCCGCTCGGAGCTGCAGTTCGAGGGTAGGGTAAAAAGTCGAGAAAGACGTAACGGGCCTGCATTTTAATCGGATCGCCCGTATAAATTGTTAGTTCCGCGCTTTTTATTCCGGATAAATAGCAATCTCTGCCCGATGCTAATCTGCAGCGCTGGGATTTTCGCTTCGCCTTCTGAAAGCGTGCGTGTAATCTTTTTCTGATCGACTTCTTCTTTATAAATTACAGCGGCGCGGATAAGTTCGGAGTGGATTAATAAAATCGGCTCGCGATAAACAAATTAATTATTCGGTACACGCAAGCGACAAGATATATCCAGCAACAGTCCATTAACCATCGTCGGATATTACCGTTGTAACGCGCCGATGGAAGTTCTCTCTTATTTTTCCAAATCGCCGAACATTTCTCACCGCAAATGGTTGTAATCACGGTGACGAGTTAATCAGCCTTACAATGCAATCTTGCCGCCTCGATTCCTCATAAAACATTAGCTCGCTCGCGGATCGTCTGGAATTTCTAAATGAAACTTTCCAGTGAGAGCTGCAGCAGCGTGCGTATCGGCGCCGCGGTATGTTTTCGTTTCTCCATCCCCCGCGCTTCCGAAGCTAATTCACGGCACAGAGGGAATCGGGGAGCTTGCGACTGACACGCAAAGATAGACACACGTACGCAGATGACGAGCGGGAAAATTCCTGATACAGTACATCCAGTGACAATAAAAAATAAACGCGAAATAACAGACAGGGGACGGGAGAGAGAGAAAAGCAAAAAAGTGATGGAGGCGCAAGGGTAGCGCACAGGCTAACGAAAAAAAAAATGAACGAGAGCGATAAAACAACGGTTGAGCGAGATGCCAGCTGCCGAGATATATATCCGCGTATCTCCTCCGCGTATATCTATATACCTATCTCTCGCTGGTACAAAGGCAAAAGGCGCAGTCGAGTGCAGCGAAACGGCCGATTGGCTAGCCAGCAGCAGCAGCAGCAGTCGCCGAGCTCAGCCCATCGATGAGGCGTGCGCGCGGCATTTAGAATGCGCGTGATCTCATATGTGTGTATGTGTGCGCTATGTATGTATGTGAGTGTGTTTATATACTTACACAAGGCATGCAGACATAGACACGCATATACATACAGCTAGAGAGTAGTGGAGATTGCGCGGCGGAAGAGATAGGAGCGAGAGAGCTGGAAAAGTTTATGTACACTTGGCGAACAGGTGCGCGACGTGTCTCCTTGGGGCCTGCAGGCGAGCGCGCGCGAGGCCGGGATTTTAACGCTGATGGATGATCGTTTTTGCTCCTGGCTTTTCTTCCAGCGCCCGAGCTTTCGCTGCCTGATGGAGGCTTTTTGCGTAATGCTGTTGTGGCTATGCAGAGCTGCTGATGCTGGGAATGCAAAATATTTCGAGGATTTTCCTTGGGCGAGGAAAATTAGCTAGTGCTGTGTTGGGGAATGTGTGGGTTTGATCGGAGAGGAAAGCGAAAGGACGACGCGCGTTTATTTTCTCGATTAATTAAATGTTTATAAGTTTTCTCTGAGATGGAGTAAAAGTGAGACGAATAGGGAGTAATCTTTTTATGAAAGTAAGAAACAATGCGATTAGCCTGTTTTTTTATGGGAAAAATGCGTGGAGAGCTAACTCTCGGGGATTACGTAAGAGTCTGGTGTACGGATTTCGAAATTGAATTGATTAGGTGTCGATCTTAGCTTGAAAGGTATACGCAGGAATTTATGCTGCACTTCGAAAGGCGATTGGAGGTGATTATCTCGGTTTGTTGAGTGTGAAGTTTTAGAGAGGCAGAGCCCATAGCGTGGACTAGGCCTGATCAAGGTTTTAATTAAGAGGAAAACTGTGTCAACTAAGATTCTGACTTTTTTATGGAAACTGAAAAATCAACTCGTCTCGGTTTCTTAATAGCTAATTTCATTTTTATTTTATTGAACCCTGCATAAAATGCACTGTCTGATTAATGTCAATTAGAAGTCATATTCTCTCAAATTGCAAAATCATAGATTTTCATTATGAAAAACATAGGATAGACCGATCTTGTATCAATACCTGAGGGCATCAAAGCCAAGTTAGAATTACCGTACTACCACAGATAAGAAATATAGTCTCTTACACGTATAAAAAATACATATACAAGAAATGAAATTCCCCAACAATAAAAAAAAAAACCTACGATAAAACCCAAGTTTGCACAAGTAAGAAAACATCTTTCAACCAGAGATAAGATCTCACAGCAGAAGGATTACGTTTCCCTTACATAACGAAACGAGTACCAACTCGGCGCAGTAATTTCTTAGCGACGCCTATCATCACTTATCGAATAATAAAACAATACACCTCTCCTCTAACGCTTCACAACAAAAACAAGAAGAAATCGAACATTCGTCGGTTCATCTTCGGCAGAGCGCGCGCGAGCCCAAATCAAATCAGCGAAACAGGCGCGAGGGCGCGCGTTTCGTAACTCTTTTCAGCTTGAACCTAAATATTTTAGGAGCGACAGCGCCGAGATACCTTACAAATCGCGAATCCCATTATCCGCGAGAAAAAAGTTCGCCCAGAGGGGTAATCCTCCGCTTGAGCCGCGCGAAAAGCCATTAGGTAACTGTCGCTCGCGCGCGCGCATGAATGAGAGAGGGAGAATAAAGAATGACGGACGTATAATTACGCGGGCAGAAAGTACACAATTAATTCCCTCTCGCATCGCGAGGGGAAAAAAAATACCCGCGCGTGTGTATACAGCCGCGGGGAGAAATCGCGGAGCAGCTGGATTTTCCAGGCAGAAATGTCGTCGCGGCTTCGTCGATTTCTAAAATGAAGGGAAAAAAGCGAGCGGAGGCAAACAGAAGGCGGAGAAAAATGAAAGTGTTAAAGGCAGCCCCGGGAGGGAGCTGTATAGTAGCGGCGGGAATAAAAAGAAAGCAGTTTTCTCGGGCGCTCATTGTGCAGGTCGCCGAGAGCGCGAGCGAGTTGGCTTTTTTCTTCCTCGCTTTCGGCTGGATCTGCGCGCGCTCTCGCTGATCGAGTTTCGCGAGCGCGGGCGCAGCTTGCGGAATTTGAGAAAAAAAATAGGGGAGACTAGGGGCCGAGTAATTAGTGAAATCTAATTAGTAGCGGGAGCTTTAACGAGCTTGCAGGGTCGTTTTTTGCATCATCTGTGATTTTTATATCGCCCGGGGCTAGATCGTATATAACTGGATTGTTAAGCTCTATTTTTATTATTTTATCGGGTTTAAAATTAAGCGAGAATAAGTTTGAGATGATTTTGATATAATTACTTCCTTTTAAAATTATGCACAAAGAAATTAAATTAATTCCTTTCAATTTTAAAAAATTGAATTGTTTTTGTGATATTAAAATTACTAAATTAACATTTTTAATATGATTCAGCTTTATTAGTATGAATAAGTTTTTTATATGAATGTATAAATCAGAGCAACCCTAAGGGAATGACAAAATGTATTTTGAAAAAAAATGTTACATTTTTAAAGACGGTACAATAATCTAAATGAAAAGAGGAAAGAACTATTTAATTTTGAAACTTGACTCTATCGCTGGTGTATATTTAATATTTAATAAATATATGAAAGTTAAATTATCGATAGTACTAGTTAATTTTCACGTATAATTTCATATTCATCGCCTCCAAATTTGAGGTATTTCAATAATTTCAATAATTAACGTTGAACAGCAAACTGATATTCTCCACCCCATTAAGCATTTTATATTTTAATTCAAATTTGACTAGTGTCAGTCATATAAACCAAAATCGATATCACTAATGCATTATAATTACCTTTTCTAAAAATATTCTAAAAATAAATAGTAACATTATTTTATAGCCTCGGGTCAGAAAGATTAAAAATTTAAATTACCATTTTCACCGCAAAGTATGAGTAACATCATAAACAATAAAAAAAAAGAAATTCTTAATTCCCAAGCACATCCTCATCTCTCAACGAACCTCCTTAAAAATCCTATCCAAACTCTCAAAGCCCGTGCACAAAACCGTCTGAACTCCAATAACCGCAAACTCGTAAACATCTTCTCCTTCCATAATTAAAAACAAATAACGCTCACAGCAAAGAAGCTCTCTCTATCGAAGCGCAAAAAATAAAAAAAAAACAAACTCTCCGCGCATCCTAGACTCGAGCTCGCTGCAGCAGCCCCAGCCCAGCGTGAGAATGCAAAGCGCGCGCTCGCGCAGCGAGTGTGTGTTTACGAGCTCGCGGTGCATAGAAATTCGTGTGAAACTCAAGAACCTTCTAGCCGGTGCGCAAGAGAGAGAAAGAGAAAAAGAGCAGCCTGCACTTTATATCCCGACAACTCGCGAGAGAGGAGAGGGGAGGCATATCGAGTACGCGAGCCTCGGGCTAGAAAGTAACTTGTACGTGTGTCTCGCTCGATTCCTGGGGCACACCGACACGACGAGTCGAGCTGTATGTAAGCGGCTTGTATGTGTGTGTGTGCGTGAAAGAGAGCTGGATTGAGATCCTGGGCGAGATACGATATCTATCGGGATTGGGATCTTAGAGCTGCGTGCGATATACACGGCTGGAACGTGCGCTAGGAATGAAAGAAGGCTTTTTACAGAGGCGCGCGCGCGCGTGTGTGGGGTTGTAAAGATAAGGAATCAATTTTCGCTCGATTTTATGGGATAATTATGGAAGCTTTGTAGAAAGCTAATAATAATTGGGGGCCTTTTTTGCCGGACGCTTAATGAGGTTAGTTTGTAATAATCGATTATTGAATATTTTATGAGCAGTCGCGGGCCGAAGTGAGAATGTTTCAGCTTTGATTTACTCTGCTTGTAGAATAAAGTTGGAACGCTACCAAAATTAGCCGAGTTTCAAGAGTGCGATGCAAACTGGTTGAGATTAATCTTGTCGCCAAAGTGGGATCTAGTTAATAAGTCCAGTTAAAGCACGAACGTTTTAAAAATTTGACCTCCTTTCTCTAGCGCCGTGGGAAATTTAAAAATAATAATGAAAAATAAAACTTCCGGATGGATTTTACGTTAAAGAAGGAAACTTGAATTAAGTAGCGACGCCTAAGTCTAAGATGCAAATTTCACAAATATGGGGCACTCGACCTAATTTTCCGTTTCAAGCAGACGTTTCTTTGATAACTAAGACACTTGCGAATTAATATACATTATTCTCGCTTTGTGACAGGGAGACAATTTACGCATTTCAATCTCTTTGTTTATGATAAGTTTAATTTAATTTAAAAACTAGAATTATTTCAAAAGATATAATAGTATTGTTGAAACTAATTATCACAATTTTGTTATTTTTCAGGTATGTATCCTCCTTTTGGTTCCTACTTTGCCGTCAAGCTGAGCGTAAGTCTTTCACCGATGCTTTGAAAGTTTTAACGGGCAATAACGCAGAATAATTTGGTATCGCATACAAATAATTTTCATGATAATTGTCCTTACAAGATAGTCAAAGCCTCGTTTTATAGCCACAACGAACTTTAAATTAATTTAAGTCTGGCGCTTTCTACAGCGCCTTTTTCTCCTTCGTTCCTCTAGAGTTGTTGCTTTGTGGGCGATTTCTCGTTCACGCGTAATTGAAAATTCAATTGAGGATTACGATTTGTCGGAACTTTTGATTGCTACCTCTTCTGTAAGTGCGCGTCTACTTTTCTTAAGTACATACACAAGGATCGCCAGGCTTGTTATTTCCATGGATCGTTGGAAAGTTTAGCTACTTTTAATAGCCTGTAAATGTAGACTTTTAGCGCTGCCTGCAGTTTATGAAAATTTTAAGTTATCGGTATGTTGGTACTAGGAAAGCTAAGAGGTTTATATGTTTTAGGGTGAATAGGTAGACATAATGTGAATTTTTTTAGAAATTTATTTCTTAGAGTTGGATTAATTATACTGCGATGAAGTCTGTGTTCATGATGTTTGTTGAAAGATTATCGCAAATAGTCGATGTAAACAAACTGTGTTATTGTTTCTTATTTATTGATGACCGAAACGAGGAAAGATTTTAAAAAAAGAACTGAGACGAAAAAAATACCGAGTTTTTACTACCTATGAAAATGAACTTAACTTGGTATTTCCCCCTGTAAAAATTTTAGTATAACAGTGATATGGTTATAGTACAGATAACAAAAGAAAATTTAACTTAATATTTCACGACGAAGAAAAAACTTTACTGCATGTAAAAGTTCTTTATTCTTCGTAGTTACAGAAGCCAAGGTTTTTTCAGCTAAAAAATAAAAAAAAAATTTTTTCGCTACTATATTTAGACTTTGTATTAAAATTGTTATTAAATGAAATGGTAAATATTTATATAGCTAGAGTACATTAGTAAAAAGTTTTCAACATGAATTGAAACAAAAAATAAAACAACTAAAAAATTATTTTTATAAAAAATATTTTAAATAAAATCAAAATTCAAAATTTAATATTCTTATAAAAAAATTTTTAATTTAACAAATTTTAGTTATCAAATTATTATGTGAACAATAGAAATTGCAATACATAATTTAGATAGCCTACTTATTGCAAGAAATGACATTTGTAGTATAATCCATATTAAAGGAATATATATTATATTATAAGGAATATACATTATAAAAATGATTTTTTAATGTATATTTTCTGTAATATTGTAATAGTATAATTTGACCATAAATACTTTAAAATATATATTTCAAATGTTTTTTTCAACTTCTATTCTAAGAACTTTCTCTGCCAGGAAACCAAAAATTTTGAAATCCTTTTCATACAAAATAATTTAAGCAACTATTGCAAAGCAATAACTACATTACTGTAACTGCAACCAAAAATAACTATCTCCATCACAACATTTCTTACAAAACAATCATATTCAGTCCACCATATACCAGCCGCTCAAAAATTTCCAAGATCAAACTCGCTACCTTACCGACAGCCAACTCCTCTCCCGCACCTGTCTCTCCGATCTCTCCCCAACCAACAGTCGATAAAGCAACTCTTCCGTACCCACTGCCACTCTTTCATGATTTATTGACGCACCGCGGCAAGGCAGAAAACACCCCGAGGCGACTCCTCAGCTCTCTCCCATGGTCCATACCCCGGCTCCGGGTAAATATTGCTTTTGCTCGTTGACTCCTGATTTCTGACGGCGCTGCCGGCCCCCTAGGCTGCCCTGCTTATTGATTAGCGTGCATAATTAATTGCGCGATGCCGAGTGGGGGCGAGCGCCGAGAGAAAGAGCTGAAAACTTTAATGAGCCAGACAAATATAAATTCAGCGCGCGAGTCGAGTATTTATCGGCGAGGAGGAGAGGGTACTTTATGTTTTTGTTTATGACGGCTTGGAGTATTTGGATTTTGATGGGGGATTTCAGATTTTTGTCGCTTTTTTATTTGTGATTTTTTAAAGCTGGTTAATGTTGTTTGTTAAAATTTCATTTCAGTTTTATATCTGCGTGTATAAAGCGCAAAATAGTTTTGTAAATTATAAAGAGATTTTTAGGATTACTGACGAAATTTTATTTAGTAACTAAAAATATGTTATAATAACGATTTCTTTTTTAATACTTAGACCCTTTAATATTATGAGGTTTTAAGTCGATCAATACTTTATACCGTATATTTTTTCGGCCTTGTGAAATTTAAAACTTTCTTGACAAGTTTTCGATATCGAAAACGTCATCAATTTTTACGTGGATTACATTGACTAAAAAATCAGAGCTAACTATTTAGAGCTCCATCCGCTATATCAAATATTCCTGAATATAAAATTATTAGAGCGAACTTTTCGACTTTCAAACAGAAAATGTTATTTATCATTAAGCCCAAAAAACCATACATCTTAGTATCGCCGTAACCCCCTAATCCATCGATAATTTTTTATAACACTCCCAATAAAATTCCACACTCGGCCTCGCCCCAGATAAATCGCGTCCATTTCTCAAACAGGAAACCCGCGAATTCCAGGCCGCAAAAAAGCCTCCCTCGACCTACAACAAATTCATCCCCAACTCAAGTCGCCCCAATCATCCGTCCATCCTCGAATTTCCACTCTCCTCTCGGCTAAATTCGATTTTCCCCAGGCAGCAGGGCTCCGCGTCCCCTGACTTTCGATATCCACACCTTCATGAAATTTGCAAGACAGGCTCTCTCTCTCGAGGGTTATGCGCCTGCTTCATTGTCGGCGGCTCGCGCGCCCTCGTCAAAAGCATCGAGAGCCCTGAGAGCGTCCTATGCAGTTTTTCTTTGGCGGAGGAGAGAAAAAAAGAAGCGAGTCTGGACGCTTGCGAGAGCGCGTGAGCACAAAAGAGGAGGAAGGCTCGAGACGGCGCGCAAGCTCACGATTTTCCGCGGCCTGAAAGAGACCGCGGAAGTCTCTCGTTTTCGCCTTTCATGCGTCCAAGCGCTATAGTGTATCGAGATGCTAGTGCGGGAGGATGATGAAGTTGAGCTTTGGGGCTGCATATACCCTTTACCAGCCCGAGAGAGGGATTTTGAGGAGAGTCTGAGAGGGAGTTAGGGGGAAGGTATACGGTGGGTTTGTTGGATGATAGTTTACCGTAGAGGAAAGTGAATTTTGGGAAAGTACATCGAGTTTCGTTTTTTCGATTTGGACGCCGATAGTTTCGGCACGGAATTCAATTTGGATTTTGTACTTTCGAACAGACCGACACTCAAAACTTTTTGCAAATATATCGGATTGCCAAACTAACGATTTTTCAAACGGAATTTCGTGAAATTTAGAGTATCGAGGGACTCCCCGAGCGGCAAAAAATTCCGGCACGTCAGGCCGCGTTCTCGTAAAGTTTTTAGCTCCTTTTTACTCGCTGCTTTATTGAAACTCCCTCTCTTTCCTGACCGATACGCAGGCGTGCGTGTAGCGCGAGATGGATGTGGGATGGCTGCGCGAAGGAGAAAAAATTCAGCAAGGGCAGGAGCGTGTGTACCTTAAAGTGGATAGAGAAATATCTTTGGGTACACGCTGGCTTGGTGAAGTCGTTTCTGAAAGATTATTCCTCATTTTGCAAGTTTTAAAAGGTTATCTGCAGGTGAATAATCGAGTATGGATTACGGCTATAAATGAGGATGTTTTTTTCGTAAACATTGAATAATGCATTGCCGGTAGTGATATGTAAATTTAGTCTATTCTCGTTATTTATCAATGCACACGATCGATTATTATTTTATCGATGCACTCAAATAAATATTGAATGTTAATTCCACTTCGATTAAAATGGAAATCATGTTTATATTTCATTAAAAGCTGAAAGTACATGTAACCTGTTTATAGTACATGCTTGGAAAATCTTTAGTTCAAAAGCAAAAATATTTTGATCGCAGAAAAATACTATTATCAACTCAATATATACGTTATATTCCATAAATATAAATAAAATTTGCAAATTGAAAATAGTCGAGCATCAATACCGAACTTCTAACAGCTCGAATCAATCACTTAAGCTTCGTTGACGCAAGTATTATTTTACTTTATTGACTTCAAATTTACCTCCTCACGTGAAACAATGCGATAAATCAAAATTTATGGGCGAAACTTTTACAAATCGAGTAATTTTTCACTCGGCTATGACGTCGATATCGACGCTGTAATTTCTCTCACTCCTACGTCACACGCTTACATCTATTTTTTCTTCAACTTTACCATTCACCGCGTTATCAAAAATAACTTATCAACCTTAAAAATAAACGCGTCAGACGTTATACGTCCTTCCAAACTTAATTCGCAATTGACCTCTCGGAAAATCCGTTTCAACAAAAGGGAGTGCCTCGCTATATATATAATTGAAGAGATCTTCCGACTGGACGCGGCTTTCGGGATGAGGCCGGCGGCTTAAGGCGGATGGAAAATTGAATCCGCCTATTGTTTTCCAGCGGCTAAATGGATCTAGGCCATAGCGTACAGAGCGCCGCGAAAAAAAAGTCGGCCGGCTGTCCCGGCGTAGATATCGAAGGAAGAAGGATATCGGCTGGTGTATTTAGCGTCGATCTCCGCCGGAGGTTCGCTCGATCGGTTTGACGACGGCGTTTTTTTCGCCTCGGGACGAGTTTTATTTAATCCGGGGCTTGGGTGTGAAGGGCTGTAGTTGAGATATATGAAGACTTAAGTGACTAAAGAGTGGATTCTTCGAACGAATATAAAATTATTAAAATATTTTGATAATATTACAAAATATAATTTGCATATTTTAATACATATGTATTTCAGTTATAGCTAGATGATATTTAAGTTCAAGGTTTCCAAGGTGTAAATTTTTTTCAAGCAATTAAAATTTACAACTCAAGTTACATAAACATGAAAATTGGAATCATTAAATTCCATTTAAATTCGTTTCGCAAAAACAGATGTTCAATTGAAGCAAGAAAATTTGCTTGAAAATATACGATAATTCTGTTTGATTGTGCATCGTAAAAGCTTGTACATAAAAGAAACTACTTGAAACGTAGAACCGATACAATCGAAGGAGTTAGAGGAATAAAAAAACCGAAATAAGGCAGTGGAATAACTAAAGGAGGATAACGCAGCTCTCGTAGATGAGAGAAAGAGAGAGAAAGGAGTTGAAAAAAAAGATTAGGCGTGGGTGCGCACGCGACGTCAATGTTGTATGCGTTCGATGGACGGGCGATTAGTTTCGTGAGACGATTTTCTAAGCTCGTCGACTTTAAAGTATCCCGTGTATTTATGTATACGGCTCAACGATATGCGGCGCGATGTTTTCTCAGACTGTTTGCTTTTGAAATTTAATTTCAGAGTTATTTGAAATTCAAATTTTCCAGTCTTATCGTGATATGTATTTGATTTTGTTGTGAAATAGGTATGAGTTTACTTTTTATTCGGTAGGTTTGGCCACGATTGTTCATTTCACCAGCGCTATTCAGTTCTATTCAAAAACGTTATGAAAAACATTTGTGAAAGAGGTACTTGTTTGTCAATGTTTATGTTACACAAGACAATATGTAACTGTTTTACTTATTTCGTTGAACAACATCATTTAAAGAAAATTGTTGATAAAAAATAAAAACATTTAAATTCACCAACAAACTATGCAAAGATATAACAAAACAAACGCAGAATTTTCCAAAAGCACAGCATCGACCATATAACTCGCAAAAATATTGAAAAAAATAAAATACGAGAAAATCGCAACCTTTAATTAAATTTCGCGAAGCCCACGCGAGCGTACGACTGTCGCAGATCATCGGATTAAGAGATCGTCCTTTCGCAAAATCTCCCCGCGGCTCTACGTGACAGCAATATTTCGTCGCGGCCGAATTAATACTCCCGGCCTGATTTATCATCGCTCTAAACAATTAAATTTCCGCGTTACGTGCCCTCTACACCTCCGACAATAAAATTTTACGGCACCGCCAAACTAAAGCACAACGCTTGTCCCGTATAAAATGGTACATTTATAACGCCCGTTACAAGCATTTCCATATCAGATGATGTTGACGTGTGCGCGCAGGCTCGCCCAATGCCACAGCGGGCCGTCCAAATTTAGCCGACCTCGAAAAATATCGTCCTCGCGAAATGTAGTCCTGAACGTGAGCGACCTATGGAGATATAGAGAAAAAGGGCGCGCACGAAAATGTGTTATTCCGGCACACGTAGAGAAATCCGTACGCCGCGGGGCGAGAGTGGCGATTTTTCTCCGGCTCGGATTTATGTGCACGCACGCGTCCCGCGCCGATCGATGCGTGCCTGACATTTCGAGCAGAAGCCCTCTCCTCTAGGCCCTCGCGTTTATATACAGTCAGCTCCTCTTTGCACGAGAGAGTCGCTTTTTTTTTCAGGGCAGAATTTTTTTCGCTCGTTTCGTTCTTTATAGGCGCGGATGCGCTGACGTAGATGGTCTCGTGGTGTGCCGTGGGATGCTGTATGGGGCGCTGGATTTTTCGATGTTTACGCCCGGCTGTGAAATTTTAGTGTTGCTTGGGTTATTAGTTTGCATGTTGCGGGTTTAGATATCTTGAGATTTACTATATTTTTGAAGAGCAAGTTGGTAAATTTAATAAATGTACAATTCTGATTAGCTCTTGTCAGTCTACGTATCACCACAAGAGTCGCAACATTTAACATCCTCGAATAACCCTATACTTCAAAGGCAATCCAAGACCGGCCTCAAACATTAAACATTCCCCTGTCCCAATCAAGCCGTCAACGGCAAACATCGTCAGTCAGCCTGCCTCGAAATCAGCGCATCCCAGAGCACAGCAAACTACTCCATTACTCTCTCTCCCTCTCTAGCTCCCACACGTGTCCCTCCCTAAACGAGCTACAGAGGCGCGAACAAGACCGAGCTCGAACCCTCATAGTGTATCCCACCGAGAAAAAGAAAACGCTTCTGCTCTCCTCCAGGAATACCTACCTGATGTTCCTGGAATCTCGCTCAGCTTCCTCGCGAATGTAGCGCTCTAATTCCTGATCGTTATGCGCGCCCTCGAGTCACGGGCTTAACGACCGCCCTTGCGCCGATTTTCTCGCGTGTGTATGCATACGTGTGTGTGTGTAAGGCTTCGTGGCTGTAAATCAATTGGCGACCGCGGAGCTGTTCCTTCTTTTTTAGCGCGCGGTTTTATGGCGAGGGAATAGGTGTGCTTTTTATCGCCGGTTTCGGAGGGGGTCGGTCAGAAATAAATTGGGAATGCCGGGGGTGGTGGGTGCTGGATTTCTCAAGGGCGAGATTTCTTTTCTTTTTCTTTTGGGATTTTTTTTTATATTTCTGCCGGTGCGTGTATGGCTGTACTTGGTTTTATTTAGAAATATTGTATCTGGTAGGGTCAGTGGTGCTTGGGCTCTTGTAGAAAGAATTGAATCAGATTTTGGTAGAAAGGATATTTAATCTTGTTTTAGATTTAAGCAAGGCTTTGGGAAAATTTTTCACGTCGGTTGAATTAAATTAATTTAATTTAATGTAATATTACCTAATCCTTTGGAAATATTAGTAGATTATCTCGAGGAAGAATGAAATTTTATCATTAAAAAGAAAAATGGAGTATATTTATATTTTATAATCTGTACACGTACATTAATAGATGTAGAATTTTTAATTTTCATCATTTCGAATCATATCTACATCACACAATTAAAAATTAATACAAATCAAAGCTGCACAAGAAAGTGTGCTAAGTAGTTTAATTTGCTGATTTGGTAGTAGCACATTGCGAAATGCGAAAAAATAATAAGTGGCGCTTGATTCAATTTTAACTTTATTAGCTAATGGGTAATCACTTCTGGCTGCAGATAAGATGCAGTTGACAAGACGCTACTGCGCTTTGCATTCACAATCTACTTCAAGTGGGTCATGAATATTTACAAGTAATGCTTAACGGTTCTCCTCGTCCCCGCTAATTATAGAAACAATTCTAGCTCAGCCTTCTTTTTCCTATAAAGTAGCTATTAAAATAATTGTTTACATTTTTCACAGATTTTTCGCAGAATGCTTTAACTTGTTGATTTTTTCAACCCAATTATTACGTCACCTCTTCAATCTGTTTCCACCGTTAAAAAAAAAAGAAAAACTCTAACTTTTTCAATTTCCCAAAGATAACATCACCTACTCAGGCATTCAACTTATCTAAACCATCTTAAGCCACTTATCCGCTTCTCTTCATAAAAGACCTGCGACCTCGTGTAATCCCCGCGCAAAGCACATCCACAATCGTCCAGGAAATTAAAAAGCAAAATTACAGCGCCATCCCCGCTCGTTCATAATTCAATTTACTCTCTCCCAAGAAAAATAAAGCAGCACAGTAAACATCATCATCATCAATTCTGCGACTCCGGATTAATCCAGTCCGCTTGAGCGCAAAAAAATTCGCTGCGCAGTTTTCCTCGGAGCTGCCTATAGTCTGCCTCATAAATGAAAAATAACGAGGGCGATAATAAATGAAAATTAGCGATTTAACGAAGAGCACGGCGCATCGAGCTGCACGTGTGTATGTGTGTCTACGAGTGCGTGCGTGATGCGTACAGTTCTCCGTCACGGCCGTGGCGCAGGAAGCGGAAACGGAAGCGACGTCGCCGCTTCAGGTATGAGTGCGCGTATATGTGTGGGTATAATGATCGCCAGGATATCTGCAGCGAGCGCTGCAGGCTGCTCTCTGGTGCCTTATAATCAGTCATGAGCAAAATGGCTGCGATCTGGAGATGAAGACGCCAGATACTTGGACGATGTGGCTTTTTTCTTCTTTGCTGGAGTGCTTTATTTGCATGGGTTTTTGAGGCTGTAACGGGTGTCTGGATGGCGAGCTACGTTTTGCTGAATTTTGAAAGCGAGGTTTTATTTTTGATTGAATAGTAAATAGACTTATTTATTAATGAAGGTTACGTTTTGATAATAGTTGAAAAAAGTTTTATTCTAGTTTGATATAAAAAAATACAACAATGTACATTTTAACGAGCACTTTTATGAAAATAAAAAACATCAATTGCTACCAAGGAAAAACAAAAAAAAACTAGCAGGCAGTAAAATGATACGCAAGCAATCATCACTCCACCTACAACAATACCCTCGCATATCCAACCTCGCAGCTCAGAAATTCACGAAAAGGCCGCGTGGCGAACCGGAAGGCCAACTTCAAATCTCGCTCGGTGAACACCCTTCCACGCAACGCAATCCGCATTCAAATACCCATTTAATTACCGTCTACGAAGCGACAATAGCCCAACGACTGCAGCCTTCGCCGGATTTATACTGGTATTGCGGGCTCGCGCGTGTCGAGCCTTATATATATATATATATTTCCGTGAACTTTGCGCGAGTCGCGCTCGTCGTTTATATAAACTCGCGGATGCTCAGTTCATGCAGCGCGCGGAGTTGGTGTGCGTCTATGCAGAGTATTGAGGCGAAAGTTGGGCCGATAGTTCGGGTGATTAAGTGCCACACGGATCAAGGAGCTTGAGCGTCGCGCGCGCGAGCATGGATAGCAAGTGATCGGTTAATGCGACGGAAAGTGAGGAAAATGTTCTGAGCTCGCGTCGGTGAGGGTGATTTATAGTACTGGATGCTTGTGTGTCTTATTTTATTCTTTGTCGTTGGCGTTGATGTTGAAGATTGTTCTAAACAATCTGAGTTGTTTTATGGAGATTTTTAAATTTTATAGAGCTGGGAAATGTTAATGGGCGAATCCGTTTTATTGGATCGAGCGTTTGTGGATTGCCGTAAAATTATAAAGCGTGTATTTATAATTTTACGTCCAGCGATAACTCGCATTGAATCCAGGCTGCGCCTGGTAGTTTTATGGCGTTATGTACTGCCTTTACGAGCCACCCAGAAGCTCGGTAAAAGTGATCCTGGCTCATCATCCACCGCATTAGTTGATAAATTACCACACCCAAATAAAAAAAATAACATCATCCTTTGACAAATTGTTCTCGAAACTCTCTTCTCGATTCTCACCCGAATAATTCACGTCCGAGAATTTATTAAAACAGTGCTCCCCATTATATCGGATCCTGTGGACTCATCACTGAGATAGAATAAGAGAGAAAAAACCGGCTCGCATTCTTTTGCAATATCGAGCCTTTCGTCTGTACGTGAATTACTCGACTGTCCATCAAGAGGCCGCGGGTATACAGCCTGAAAGGATAAGCTGCGTGCAGAGGGGCAGGTGAACAAAGAAGGAGATGAAGGATCGGAGACTGCCGCTGCGTGCCTTATGTATTTTATATCTAGAAGCGATCAGATGTCACGGGATGAATTCATATATTTCCCTCCAATAAGGATGGATAATAAGCGCTGCTGCGGCCTGCGGAGACGTTAAAATATTCAGCGCCGTATTAGGGTGGCTCGTCGGGAAAGTTCGATCAAAATAGTGCTCTCGTGATTGATGAAATATTCGATGCCATTAAGGGTGTCGTCTGACTAATTCGATGGAATTGTTAGCAGCGTCTCTCGTTATAACGTTAAAACGTATCACCGCGACAAAGTGTATATGCAAGATATTTACAAATATTCATTCTGGCATTGTCATTACAATTCCACTCACGCTTACACAGCGTATTTATTAGCAAAATCACGCATCTCGGCCCCGACTAATCCGACAATGAACCCTGCACTAGAAAAAAGCCTATAAATTTCCCGCGGATTATCTCGGCGGAAAAGCTCCCGCCCCCGGCGGCAAAAATATTTCTTCCTTCGCAAGAATAACTCGCACGCGCTGCCCACCCACGCGACCTCCAAAAAGCCAGAATAAAGAAACCTCCGCGCGTCCACCCCCAGCTTATATGCTCCGCCATCGGCGCGCACGGGGATTTAATAGCGCGACACATATCCGCACGAGCTCCGGCACTCACACACCACCCCCATAAACTACTCCCACCCACGCTTGCATCTCCGCCATTAACGCACAATATTAAACATTCGCCCTCCGGGCCAGTGCGATATTCCGCGACCGCGCCAAGGGGTTAAGGTTAATTAATTCGTAAAAATTTCATGGGTTACACGCGCCGCACGCGCTCCATAGCCGCCCCCGCGTGCCTCTATATATGTATATATACACTCACGGAGGCGGACCACAGAGCAGCAGCAGCAGCAGCAGCAGCCGCCAGAGCGCGCGCTCGGCAAAACAGAAAGTCTGTCTCTCTCTCTTGAGCGCGCGCGCGCGTTCCTCTGGCTGGCTGCGCGCGGCGAAGGGAGAGAGAAGAGAAAAGCAGAGGCACAGCACGGAACACTCAGTTCGCCCTCGGCCGGCGTCGTACACACCGCAGGAGCCAGCATAGCGGCTTCTTTGCTTTCTAATCGCGCTGTTGTTGCTTCGAGTGTGTGCCTCGGGCTGTCTAATGCTTCTTCACCTCCTGAAGACGCGCGCGGCCGACTTTTTCGCGAGTTGTAGTACGTGCTGAAGTTTTGTTTTTTCATCTCGGTTACTCTCTGTGCTAGTGTGCTGGGAGGTTGCAGCATAGGAAGGAGCCGAAGTTATCTCGTGAGTGGCATTTTGGAGTGTTGATTTATTGTTTTGGATGTTTTTGTGGATGTTGACGATGTGGAGTTTCGCTGTGGTACTGAGCTGGACGGATTTACGATGGCAGTGATGAGCATCGATGGAGAACTGGTTGCTCGTTGTTTGGATTGTGATATTTTGAACGGTGACTTAGTGCCTTTGATGGAAATGGATGGAATCCGGAATTTTGATTTAGTGTTTTCGATCGGATGTGGGAGACCATGAATTTGATTAATAGTTTTTGGTTATAACGGGATTGCTGCATTTGACTATGATTCTAGTTTGGAATTTATTTGGAGAGTGGTGGATGCTGGAAGTATAATCCTAGTTTATTAGACTGCTTTCAAGTTGAAAATAAAGATAACTAAACTATAACAATTTTTATAGTAAAATAGAGAATTTGGCTTATCCAGCTCTATCAGAATATTTCATACTTATTCATAATTCGAAAGCCTCTTCAGACCTATACATATTCAAAAAAATCCGCCTTACCATTGTGCACCACTCTTTAGAAAACTCCAATTAGAATAGTCTTTCCGTGAAATTCAGCTCGTTAGGTAACGCGCTTATTATAAAAGAAAAAAGCCGTGCCACAATAATAATAATCGTTCCTGTTTTTCCAAAGTAACAACATCGATGCTCAGCCGCGATATCCACTTACGACAATGCGCTCACCTTAAATAACGAGCGCAAAGAGACAAAAGGACGCAGCCAGACTCCACATGGTCTCATACCTTCATACAGCAAAATAAAATCCAAAAGTAGCCACAGCAGAAGAGGACCACCGGAGGCTTCGATTTTGCATTCTTTGCGGAGAGCGTATCATTACACACTCCCCCAGTCAGCGCGAGAAGAAAAAAAAAGTACCCAGTAAATTTTTCAACGATACGATTTCTGCCCCCGTTCCCTCGAGGCGCTCGTATCGGCCTCTCTCCCAATCCGATAAGCCCGAGAGGGCGAAAAAAAAAGTCGTCGACGGCGCAGGAATTACACGAACGCTAAGCGCTGATTAAAATTTGGGGCGTGTGTGGAGGGCTCGATAAAACCGAGACATATCAAAGCTTCTTCGCTCGCTCTTTCCCTCCTCCTCCTCCGAGGCGCATAGAGCGACTGATGCCCCCGCTAATTAATGATGTTTTGCCGCGTTCTAACGTTCTGCGTCCGCGCGCTCGATTAATTTAAATCGCTCGTCGGCTCGCTTTTTTCTCTCGAGCGGGGCGCTCTATGTGTGCGGGTATTGTGGAGGTCGAACGAGCGTTGCGGACGATAAGGCGGCCGACGCGGGGGAGGGGGGACAGGGGTATCGATTTTTACCCTTATTTCGGGCGGTTTAATGGCCTTTTTCGAGCGGCGAATAATTAATGGAGCGAGCGCGCTCTCTCGGGCCGCGGAGAGAGACAGCCGTTACACGTGGCACTCGATTAGAAAAGTTTTCCGCTGCTGGCGAAAAAGTTTTCCGATGCCCTTTTTTTTTCTTCGGCTCTCGCGTATTACGTTTTGCTGGCTGGTTTTGAGGGTTTTGAATTTTGTATGTATATTGAAAATTATTGGAGAGGATTTCGCGGAGGATATGAAATTACGTAAGCGCAGCGCGAGCTTTTCGTTTAGCCGTTTTTCTCTCGCTGACGTTTTTAGGAGTCGTTTTTTAGAATTCTCTCCCATAGGGGGTAGGCTTCCAGAGCTTTGTAAGAGGTTTAACGCGGTGATATCTTCGGATTTGATACGCGCGGAGGAATATTATGTTACGTTGATAATAACCATGATAATGGCGTCTCGGGATTCCTCGTAAGAGATATAATTCACTATTATATACGAGACTGATGAAAAAGGGGCATCTGAGATAATTCTTTTTTGAAAAATACGACTGTAGTTAAATTAATTCAATAAGGGGCATAGAAAAGATAAGAGAAAGTTTAATTAAGTCCGTCTACTATTCTCATATTGGACTCTAATATTATACGTTTTTATTCCATCGCTAAAAAATCTTACTATCGCAATTCGCTTCTTATTAAAAATTTAATTTAACGACGTTCTCAAGAGCGCATTCGGCTAACACATTCACCAAAAAGTAATTGTTGTAGCTTAACGGTACCTAAAAAGCCTCGAGCCCCGGCGTCGTTTTATAAATAGCGAAAACTCGAGCAAAGTAAATACATTTGCGCTTTCCCAGACCCATATAATAGTTTTCTTAGCTCGCGGAAAAGTCACACGTGCTCCGGTTGAACGATAGTTGACTCGTACGTATACCCTTGCTGTGACCTCGAGGCATCGATTTTTCGGAGAAGCACAAACGTTTGAGATAAAAAGTTCTCGCAGCGAGCTTGCGCTCGGCGCGCTCGCGAGTTCGAATGTTAATTCTACAACGGCGCCCGAGCTCGCTAATCGTTTAATTGCGAAAATACAGCTGCGCCCTCGGAAGGCATTAATTTAGCGGAAAAAATTTATTAGGAACTATACGATTACGATATATATACCAGTTTCGTGCAGCACGCGTATCCTTGAATATTCGACGGTGCAGGTTCGCTGGAGTAAGAAAAGGAATCGCTGAGTATTGTATTTTAATTAATTAAAATAATTATAAGAATCGCTGAGGTAGCTCGGCGGAGAGGAAACTGGTGTAATTCAGCGCGATGGGAAAGATTCTGGAAATTAAAGCAGTATAGCTTTAATAACGCGCTAATTTACATGAAGCGCGTACGTGTTTGCAATGTATCAATTTACAGCTAGCGAAATGTAGGTTGATTGTGTAAAACTCGGAGCAAAAAGATACTGGCGCAAAAGGAGCTACGCTCTTCCGATCATATTTTGCGCATCTACGTAAATCCTTTCACATTTGGAATTGGTCCAGAATTGTTCTTTCTAAACTTGGTCATCCGCATAAATTCTAAGTGAATACTGCGGATAAATTTCTTTAAGTGTTGCAGTAATTCAAAAACAACGCGAATAAAATGTCATTGATAAATAATAAGAACAGAGTAATAGCGCATTAAAAGCAGCGATAATAACAAATCTTGAAAAATAATCGACCAATCCCGCAACTATTTATAACAACTAGCTCGAAAATGTAAAAAAAAATGTATCGAAATAACCGCACACACACACGCACATGCCTTTCGATCAACCTAATCTCTTATCTCCATCAGCGTCCATCATTTTCGCTCGGCGCAACACCCACAATATTTATGTACTTTCTAAAAGAAAACACGCGCCGAGCCAGCGCGCGACACACGCCTAGCAGCGATCACAATTAAAAAGTTCCGCGCGACGAAAAACTTTCTATCCTTTTTTTTACGCAATATCACACACCCCTCCGGCGACAGGGAAAAAGTCCCTTTTCCATCCAATCCGACTGTCGGGCAAATATTGTATGCATATGAGGCGGCGAAATGAGCGGAGAAGTTCGTTTCCTCGTTCGATACCCTATGGCATCCGATCGGCTGCATTTGAAAGAGGAAAGGCGCAAAAAAGCCAGAGTGAAACGCTCGCGTATATAGCTGGACGCTCGCGCGAGTTTCACTCGTTTCCGGCATTCCGATTTCCCGTACGTGATTCGAGGATTCTTTCAGCCACCGCCGTTCTTTTTTTAGCTGGCGCGGCGAGTTCCTTTTCCTATATATGTGCGGACGATTCAGTAAGGAATTTCCGATCTCTCGGGCAGGGATTTAATAAGCAGGGCTCTGACTTTGACGGGGGAAAGGTTGGAATTTCGATGATTTGATTTGCGTGAGATCGATGGGAAGTTTTATCGCGTGGGCCGAGGTTGATGAAATTTAGTGTTTCGTTATATATGGGGACAGCGTCGATTTCTTTTATCTGATTTTTATCGTCTTGTAATTTTTATTTGAATTTAAATACAATTAACATTTTGATCTGAATGCGATAAAAATTATTGACCAAACGAATTTTCCTTCCAAGTAAACAATTTTGATTTAACGCACTAAACCAATTCGCTTTATTAACAAGAACGCTTAGACTTATATCAGACGTCCGATCAAATAAATAGCCCAAAAATGATTATTCAAATTAAACGAATAATCTTTGATCTCCAGGCCAAATTTATTTTCCCAGCCCAACTCACCAGCCCCAAGCCCCTCATTTTGTTTACTACAAAGCTCCGAAAAAACACTCTCTCCATCCTTAACTAAACGAGCCTTGGCGCGGGAGCAAAAATTTACTTATCTCCCCGCGCGTGTATAGATAATTAGTTTAATGAAAATGCGCGCTTGGCCCGCTGCATAAATCGATATTATAAGCGCGACAAAACAAAATTAATATAGATCGCGAGAGCGCGCGGGCGATAGAGCCATCAATAATGAACGATGCCCGGACGATACGAGATCTCGCTTGATTCTCTCCATCAGCCATTGCATATAAAACATGATATATAAATAAGTGCTTTTTACGGCTAAAGCAGGCGAAGCTCGCGGATTCGTTACGAGCGGGGCATGAAATTCTATTAAGGCAGCGCGTAAAATTTTAAATAATCGACTGCAGGAATATCGATGGGCGAATTTATCGATATTGACAAAAGTGCTTTTCTTCGCTCGCAGCCGCTGGGAGCGTTAAATAAAGTTTCTTATGCTACTCCCACGCAGGCCGCAATAAAAAATGCATAATTCCGTGCTCGTTGATATTCAATAAAGTAGTCTCTTAGCTCGGCGAAATTAACTCGCCGGCCAGAAAAGGATCGCCACCCGCGATTCGAGTTTGAAAAGCCTTGATTTCGAAAGGAAATCTCGCTTATCTTTATTTTCCTCCGTCCAATTTTGAACGCGCCAAAAACAAAAAAAAAGACGCATCTGCAGAGTGTATCTCCTTGTGTCTCGAGCTCTTGGCTTCTCCGGCTCTTTGTTTGTTTCGATTATGCGGCCGTGCAGGCCTCACGCGAGGCCGCCTCGGCGATTTTATTCGCGTCCGAAGGTGAACGCTGCAGTAAATCGCGCGTCGTGACCGCGGGAGTAACGAGAGCGCGCGCGATTTTTCGGTGAAGCCGGTTTCGCTCTGGAGCTTCGAATTGGAAATATGGAATTGAAAGCCGATGCATCGGGCCGTTTTTTTTTCGATGAATTTTTAAACGGGAAATTAATTGGCTGATTGCCGTTGCGGGTACGTGTGTACTGATTGAAAATTATGCTTGCAGTTGCGTGGGTGGTTTATTGGGTGAATTGTTCGTTTTACGGTTCGGGGGGTGAATGATTTTTCTGTTGTTAATATGGGTTTTCGCTGCGTTTGATCTGCGTTAAAAATGGTTTTTAATTAGGATCCTGCGATATTTTGGGCTGTATATTTATCAAAGTTAATGTATGATTCAATCAGCTGAATTAAAGCCTCTAATTAATCTAAAAAAATACGGATTTCCTTTGTTTGCAGACGGCAAAACTAGAAGTTATTTATAGGCCCGCTCCGCGTTTCTCCCCTTTCTCTTTCTATTCAGACATAATTTATTACTCAAATTTTCCTCCATTATAATCCTGTTTTCCATTTTTCCGTAGTAATCCAATTTTTTCCTCATTGTACCGTCATTCTTTCTCTCTCTCACTCTCTTATACTTTCTCTCTCTTTCTCTCTCTCTCTCACACACACACACACAAACCCAATCTTGATGAGAATTAATGCTCCCCCTTTTCCTTCTTCCTTGGTCCCTTCTCCATCTTATACATACACTTGCGTCTTCTTTTCTCCTTTTCTGCAAAGCTCAGCCAAATGTACATAAGGACAAGAGAAAAAGACAGACATAGAGCTTTGGAGGGGAGCCCTGCGATAAGGGAGGAAAGATTTCAGGACGATTGTGTCTGTGTATCGATTTGTTATGCAAACAAAGGTCAAGCATCCGTCTGTGGAATTCAGCAAGTGTATACGCACGTGTACGTGTTTAAAAATCGTTACGTAAAAATTCGAGTAATTAGCGGTTTGCTTTGGTCGGTTGTGAGTGCATTTTTTTCAAGATGGTTGCCGCAATAAGCCTGCAATTACGCCGGCTAATTAGACCAATCGGAGTCTGATTTTAGACCGATGGAATTTATTAAAAAGCTCGTTAGTTTTTTTTGTTTGAATATTGTGTATGTATCCAAGCGTGTGCAGGCGAGTGGTTTTCTTAGGTTATGTAAAGTTGACTTTGGTTTTCGCGATGAAAATAAATACTGACGCGCGATTGCGTGCACGAAAATGCGTGGGTATTATGACGTGTTTTATTTCCGATGAGATCTGCTGTATGAGATTTTAATTAAATGTAAACTCACTTTCCTTATTTATTTTCCGGATATTGACTGTGCATTTTTTATGAGTCTAAAACGAAAGAGTTTTAATTAATTCGTGATAAATGTTGAATGAAACTTGATTAAAAATGCTTATTTTATATGTTTTATTTTAAAACTTTTATTACAATCTAACCAGGTCTAAAAAGGTACTTTTATCGAATAACAAATAAAAATAAAAATATTATAGACTGAAAAAGAAAATAATCAATGAACGCCGGGTAAATGAAATCAAAGATGTAATTAAATCTTATTATTATAAATATTTTTTTTTTTTAAAGTATTATTATAGTATTGTGTAAAAAAAGTTCTATTTTTTCATTATAATTCATATTTCATCATATTCATCACTAATATTATATTATAAAATAAATTTTTACTAAAATACAGCAAACGATAAACCCGCTACACGATTAATCATAATAAACAACAAAACTAATGTAAATTTAATACCCAACTCAATAATAACAACGCAAACTCATCCCACACAAAAAGAGTCAGCAGAAAAGCTAATACTTCGAAAAAGCACACACCTCGCGTGCACGAATAACCATATATGCACCCTCCCTGCCCTCATAAAAATCCAATATCAAAAAGCCCAGCAGCAGCAGCATCCTCCGCGCTAAAGCCCATCAAAGCCAGGCCGAAGTCTCCAACTTCTCGCGCGCGGCGCGTTCCAATTAATTAAAGCAAGCCTCCCGCCATCCGGAGCGGAACAAAGAGCGCAGGGGACTCTCCGAAAATTCGTACTCTCGAAATCCAAACAAAAGTCACTTCCTCTCCCAACAGCAGCAAAGCCGCCACATCCTCCCTCTCTCGCTCAGCCCCTTGCTCTTTTCGACAACACAGGAGCCCTTGGGCCAGACCGCTCGTCAGCTCTCCTGCGGTCGAACTTTCCGTGGACCCTCGGCCCCCCCAACGGTATAATCGCGCGTGCAGAACACGCGGGGGCTTCGGTTCATCCGCTGATTAACTCGAGCTCAGCGTGTTTCTGTGTGCGTGTGTCTGTATATTCCCCTGGCGCGTGTCTGTGCGAGAGTATAGCGCGGAATGGGTGTACATAAACCAAGAGAGAGAGCGAGTCGGGCAATTGCGTCTGATTAATCTCGCGCGCGCGTGAGATGTAAGGCTCGCTTGTGCTTTTTTCGAGTTCGAGCTTTTCATTAACCGCCGCGATGGATTTTTGTTTTGAGAGAGAAAGTGGAAGATGCGCGGCATTGAGAATCTATATTTTCGTGGGATAGAGGTAGGAAACGCTTGGTTGACGGAGCGGGTTTTAGCCTTTTTAGTGGCCTGTGGCTTCTGACGGATAAATCGAATCCCCGAACTATATGAAGGAAAGGATTTTTCCACCGCGGCTTTTAGCCTCAGCACGAGCTCCGCCGTTTCAAAGGGCCTTAAACGCTCATTCATCATCGCGAAAGACAAGCCCGTAATAACCGCGCGTGAGAATATAGGTCAATTTTTTCGCTAGCGAATTTCCCCGGCCTTTCTCTCATCCTCGTCGCACATAAGAAAAACACCGAGCGCAAAATTCTTTTCCAATCAGCGCGACGCGCAATCGCGTTACGAAAGCACCCTTCGAAAACCCATCGCGCAAATTCCTATACACTCTGGGCGCCGCGCTAGCCTCATTACCTCGCTGGAATGCGCGGCTCTACGAAGAACAACGCGGCTTACAGGCACACCATCGATTACCCAACTCCTATCCTCTCCGAGTAAATACTTCCCCGTCGCTCCTGCCATTACCTAAGTCCCCGAAGAAAAAAAAAATCATCGCACCCCTATAGCCATTCATGCACAGCCGGCAGCTATGGCTGATATATATATATGCGCTCGATGAACGCATAACGCGCGGAATTCAAAGGCTATAAGAGGCCTCGCGCTTATGCGATGAAAAGACGCGGTGCGGTTGCGTAACTGAGGAGAGCAACGGCCATTATGCATTCTGCGCGGCATTATGTAAATCAATTTATATACAAATCGCGATTTGATTAATTGCGCCGACGCTAGAGCGCGCCGGATGCGCCGCCAGAGGATGCGTATGTAGATGGGAGTTTCGAAATCTGGAACTGCTCTAGCGGTGTACGCTCGATTTGGTTGTGGGATAGGGTGAAGAAGTTAGCTTGATGTGTACGTGTGTATATATTGGCGAATGCGATTTATGGCAGAGTAGTGAAGAGAGAGGTTGGGAACGGTAGCGCTCGTTACGTTGTGAAAGTAAGCTGGACGGTGCTGCGTTATGCGAGAGGGAATGTTTATATAGATATATGCGTTTTGCGCGCAATCGATTCTGGGCTTCTAATGCGTTGGAAAGTAGGAATCGGTGGCGTATTCTGAGAGCGATTGTGGCTTTGCTCGCCTTTTTTGGGGTAGAGGACGGAGGAGAATTGCTAATGGTGTTTTCACTTTTGGGATCTGGTGATGCAAAGGATTTCGCGGCGTGATTTTTATCGGATTTTGGTTTAGCGCCGTTACTCAAAGTTTTGGAGTCGGAATCGCTAGTCATGTTGGGAGAAGGTAACTCAATCATCTTTTATTTATTACCTTCGAGTTGGCGTGCAGTAAATATGTACCGTGCGATTTCTAAATTGTAATTATTGTTTTTTGTATTGTCTTAACTCTTGACTTTCTGGAAACTATTTTGCTTGAAAGAATATTTGCTCACAAAGAAAAACGATGTTAAATTTTACTTTAATCTTTTTAAAAACTTGAAAACTACTTTATAATAAAAATTGTTATATTTATACTAATCTTTTTGTACATATTACGTATCCAAGATTATAAACCAACATTTAATAACCCGTTTTTCCTGTGTACTTGTTCCTTAGAAACAGGAATGCCGAAGTGATTAGACCATAAAAATTCTGTTATCAAACCCCATATCCTCACTAGGTCAGCGCAACACAACTCGCCTAAAGCAGTCCTTTTTTTCTGCGTCCACTTTACCCGCGGCAGTCGGCAAACGTACGACAGAAATTATTAAACTGGAGCAGATTAATGTAAAGTTGCAACAACTTACGCGCGAATCTAGCGCAAGTTTCCGATTGCAGATAACCGCCCGAGGGGGGGAGAAAGCTGCCAAGAGCACCTCGCTCGCTAACTTTTCTAACGCTCCTCTCTCAATTGCGCCTTGTTTAATAGACTCCAAAGTCTCTTCTTTCGAAATGCAAATTGTTATTTTTCCCCAAACAAATACCAACAGTCCTCCTACATCTCGAGAAAGATGTGCACTCAGCGCGTCTCATGAAAGGTCCCAACACAAACGACCTAGAGCATATCTCGCCCCCGCATTACATTAATTACCTCGAGCCCGAACTTACGCGCTAACAGCGCAACTTTCCGAATAAACCCAGAGCGCGAATAACTCCCAATCATCCAGCGCGCCCCACGCGCGCAAAACTCTCTCGTAAATCTCGGCCGCACCCTCCGGTTAGGGCGGCTCTTCGCGCGGCTGTACTCGCGCGAAAACCGCAAGCCAGCTCGTCTTCGCGACGTTAATTATGAAACTCGCGCGCGCGGAGCGGTGAAAAACGGCGCTTATATAACGCGCATATGTGCGCCGAGATAAACACGCGCGCAGCACTGCTGACTCGCTCTCGCGCGAGGCGGGCTCTTATCTAGCGGTCGTTTTATTTATTAATAAGCGTCTGCAGCGGAGCAGTAGCAGCGCCGGATGAGAATGCGTCTGTTTTTCTGCTATCGCCGAGTGTCGGATTCTCGAGCCGCGCTGCGGCTTCTGTGTTTTTCTTTGAGTATATAGGAGAGTGGGGAAGGCGAGAGGAGAGAGTCACGGATTTAGAAATTTCACGGGTCTGGGGGAAAATTAATGTGACGGGGATGTTTGTTTTGGTGATGGCTTTTTCTAAACACGCGGTTTCTGGATGTAAGGGATCACGGCTCTTCCTGGTTTACGGCTTGTTTGAGAATTCTCACCGCAGTGTATGTCGAAGTTCATTATATCAGTTTTTCAAGAAAGCAAGATTGCAGTCCATTAACTGTAATGGCATTTCATAAAAATCAGTAAGTTCGTTTTCCATCAGCAGTCCAATCTGTACAATCAACCCAACGAGCTTCTATTCTCAAATCCTCCAAAATATCAGATCCATTCAGCAGCGGCTCGCAATTTAGCAGCATACGATCGCTACTACGCACAGCCCCGGCTCAGCAAGCATCTTCTCTCCGTCGTAATTTCAGCTGTCTCCCTCTCGAGGGCAAAATCCACCTCCTCGGCGACGACACACGCGCTTGCGATCCATCATCTCAACCAGGGGGCTCTTGATTTCAGGCTCCGTTTCTCCAGGCGGCGCCGCGCGCGTGTCTCGAATCGATTTGTAGCTAAAAGACAAGAGGGAGATGAGAGGGACTACCACACACCAAACCTGGAATGCCGAGAGATATTCCACGAGTGCGTGTATAGTCTGCGACTTGGGAAGCGTCTGGCAGTCCGAGTAGAAGGAGGATGATGATGTTTGGCTCGGGGAGATGGAGAGTGAGAGAGAGAGAAAGCAAAGCGCGAGGAAGCAGGGAGCAGTGTGATCGATTTCTTTCTGCTTTTCTTTTCTTCGCCTGTCTACGCTCTCGTGCGTGTGTACATAGAGAGATTCTCGGGGGGGTTTTGTTCGTTTTTTTTTGGAGGCCCGTTTTGTGTTCTCGCAGCTAGCTCGTTTTCTTGCGAGGGATGTGATGACGCGGCGGTTCGCTTTGTGCGGTGGTTGTGTCTTGCAGGAAAAGCTTTGTGTTGGGTTAAAAGAAGATACGTTTTTCCTATTAGAGTTGGCGGATTTGATTTGGACTAGGGTTAACTTGGATGCCGGAAATCATTTTATTTATTGTCATCCTATATTTTACAAACTCCATCTTAAAGCAAAACTATTCTCCCCCGCAGACTTTATGAAACTTCCTCCTCTATTTTCAAATTCACTCATCTAATGATTCTCGAGCCCCGGGACCTCACCTCTCGCATAAAAACTCCGGGATCCAGCTCCGCATACGCTTATGCAAACTCAGCCATCAGAACTTCGCCTCCTGTTCTCGCGCGTCGCGGAGAGCCTCACGACTTTTCTCCTGTCGCTCGAACGTCTCATTTTCCTCTCGTCAGCGCGCTCGCGCTCGCGTCAAAAACCAACAATACACCGCGGCGTAACTGTGTCTCGCTCTCTCGCTCTCTGTGAGAACGGCTGCTGGGAGAGCAAAGTCGTGCGCTCTGGATCCTATTATGGCGGTAACGGGAAGCTATGTGTATGTACGTGTTGTCGCGCGAGCGAGAGAGAGAGAAGAGCATCGACGGGCGCTCACATGTGTAGGCTCTTTGGAACACCGTTAACCGGAGGCTGATGCGCGAGCGCTAGCTATATATACACGGCGCGTGTCCTGGGAGCGTGCTCTAGAGATGACTGGAGAGAATTGGAGCTCGCATAGTGCACCGGCTGTTGTCGTGGTATGTGTACGCGCTAATGGAATGGTCGTCGGCCTCGGCTTTTTCCGGAGTTCAGGTGAAAAGGACCTTTTTTTTGGAGCGGTGTGGTTTTGACAGGGGACTTTGAGAGGTTGTTAAAGAGTTTAAAGTCGATCGCGTGGCTCTATGAAATTTTCACTGCTTAATTATGTTGCGTTAGCTTTACCATGTATTTACTAGGGGATTTGTGAAGGCTCGTATGAGTAATGAGAAGCTACGTCGTTCATCACACATTTTCCAAAATCAGATTGCAGCGTTCGGCCCTACAGTACGTGGAACGGCTTTGAAATTTCAATACCCTGCGTCAAAGGCGTATGTGCGTCGCGCCTCTTAGTAATTGGTATAGGATGAAATGCCCTGGCAACACGCTCGCCGCTAATGTTGCCGTGACATTTTGAATTTGTGCAACAATCGGGGATTCCAGTAAGCCTTTTTCGAAATTAAATCCTTGAAAAAAAAGTCGATTTTAGCGGTGAGAGGCTCTTTTCACTTTGGTTCGGGCAACCGCTGATTTTGCATAAAAGTTTGTGATGCTTGAAGCATTTACAATGCCTATGCGATAAATGCACGCTCGAGAATCTTTAAAGGATGCATGTAAATGCGTATCGGGTTTACTTTCTCAAGGCCGGCTTTTGGAAGCCCGAATTCAAAAGACTTGATTTAAATTTTTTCGTGAAACGTAATTTCAAAATGAAAATAGCGATGATAAAAATGTTTATGCTTTCAATCAAAGTGCAACCATTAAATACGACTTGTAACAGAAAAATCAAAATTAAAATCTTGTTCACCCTTTTAGAAAGCGAACTGGCCTTATTTTGTAGTGTTTATATATAGCACGAGAAAATCCTCCGTATCAGAAACTTTCCGCCCGACTGACTCAAATCCTCCTATCCGTAAAGAAGTCGCCGACAAATCGCGGAAATATTTTGTGCCACATGCAGCCTCGACTCGCACTCCATCGATCGGCATCTGCATTTTATTACGCCCGCGCTGGCGTTTTCCTTTCTGAAAAGCCTTTTCCCGAATCGCAAAAATTCTATGAGCCCTGTGCTATTTCATTTTACGATGTCACGCCGGCAAAATGCCCCGAACAATAATTTTATGACGCAACTTGCCGAGAGAGAGAGATTTTTCAATTTTATACCTCCAACTATAAAAGTTAGCTTCCTTTCAAGCTTTATGGATCCATGCTTTCGATTGTAGCTCTCGCTCTACCTCTCTCCCTCTCTCGAAAATTTGCTCTTTGTCTCGCGAAATTTGATTTATCGTTACGTTTGATTGCGCGCGCCGGCGCACGGAGAGACCTGGGGTGTAGTTAAAAAATCCAAAAATAATTTTTCAAAATGTAAATTAATAGAAAATAAATATGCCGAAAATCAGAA